>CM051236.1:512868809-512936309 GCA_027917425.1 Gastrophryne carolinensis | reverse complement strand
TAAGCTCTTCTCCTTCTGTATCCTCCCTTATACCCTAATAGAGTGTAAGCTCTTCTCCTGTATCCTACCTTATACCCTAATAGAGTGTAAGCTCTTCCCCTTCTGTATCCTCCCTTATACCCTAATAGAGTGTAAGCTCTTCTCCTTCTGTATCCTCCCTTATACCCTAATAGAGTGTAAGCTCTTCTCCTGTATCCTAATTTATATCCTAATAGAGTGTAAGCTCTTCTCCTTCTGTATCCTCCCTTATACCCTAATAGATTGTAAGATCTTCTCCTTCTGTATCCTCCCTTATACCCTAATAGAGTGTAAGCTCTTCTCCTTCTGTATCCTCCCTTATACCCTAATAGATTGTAAGATCTTCTCCTTCTGTATCCTCCCTTATACCCTAATAGAGTGTAAGCTCTTCTCCTTCTGTATCCTCCCTTATACCCTAATAGAGTGTAAGCTCTTCTCCCTCGGGGGGTTCGGGGTGATTGATGTGTCAGTATTGGGAATTAATAGCGAGCTGTGATGTGATGCAATGTGGCGCACGTTTCGCCCGATAATGGGTAACACACGGCGCCTGTACACACTGATGGAAATTCATTTTAACGTTCAGCATTAATAAGCCCGGGCGGCTGTGAAATAACTGACATCAGCTCGGCATCGCCGTGGCAACGCGCGACATAAATCTTTCGTCGGACATTCTGGAGGGGGCGACGTCGTCAGTGACACTCGTCAGGACCCGGCTCCAATATTATTATTATTTCTCCAGACTCCAGAAACGAGGGGATGAAAAATTCCTTTAATAAAGTTTCTATTTTCTTTCGCAGCTTTTATTGCGGTGAGATTAGCGCTGGCGGCGTGCCCCCGGCGTTATGTCACCGCGGCGATGTTTGTCCAGCTGGCGTGACGTCGCTGCCAAAATAATGGCTCCTTTCTCTCTCCGGGCGCACGAAACGGCGACCGGACGCCAAACGGACGAGGAAAGGTGCGAGAAACGGCGGCCAGGTGCGTCAGCGAGCAGCGTAATGGCGGGGGCGATTTTTACATCACAAATATCCCCAGAACATGTAACAGCGTCCAAAGGAAATCGACGCTCAGGTGCGGGAGCAACTTCACCCCCCGCCCTCATGTCTGTCTCATTGTTTCTCTCTCTCTCTCTTTCCTGCTTCTCTCTCTTTTCTCTCTCAATCCATCTCCATTGTGTCTGTTTCTGCCTGTGTCTCTCTCTTGTGACTCTCTTTTCTGTTTTTCCCCCTGTATCTCTCTCTATGTCTCACTTACTCTCCCATGTCTCTCTCTCTCATGTCTGTCTCGCTGTTTCTTTCTCTCTCTCTCTCACTGTTTCTCTCTCTCTCGTCTCTCTCACTGTTTCTTTCTTTTTCTCTCTCTCTCTCTCTCTCTCATGTCTGTCTCGCTGTTTCTTTCTCTCTCTCTCTCACTGTTTCTCTCTCTCTCATCTCTCTCACTGTTTCTTTCTTTTTCTCTCTCTCTCTCTCTCTCTCATGTCTGTCTCGCTGTTTCTTTCTCTCTCTCTCTCACTGTTTCTCTCTCTCTCGTCTCTCTCACTGTTTCTTTCTTTCTCTCTCTCATGTCTGTCTCACTGTTTCTCTCTCTCTTGTCTCTCTCACTGTTTCTTTCTCTCCCTCTCCCGCTTTCTCATGTCTGTCTCACTGTTTCTTTCTCTCTCTCTCCCGCTCTCTCATGTCTGTCTCACTGTTTCTCTCTCTCTCGTGTCTCTTTCTCTCTCTTTCCTGCTTCTCTCTCTTTTCTCTCTCAGTCCATCTCTATTGTGTCTGCTTCTGCCTGTGTCTCACTTTTGTGTCTCTCTTTTCTGTTTATTTATCCCTTGTATCTATCTCCTACATCTCACTTACTCTCTCGTGTCTCTCTCTTTTTCTTGTCTCTCTCTTCTGTTACTATTAGAGTTGCCACCTGGCCGGTATTTTTTTAAATTTTTTTTCCTGGCCTGGCGGTTGGTAATTGGTAATTGGTATTGGTAATTTTATTTGCGGGTCTACTTTTCCCTTTCTCACAAGGAAACAAATACCAGCAGCACCAGGCCTGTAGCTAGTAAAAAAAAAAATACCGGCCAGGTGGCAACTAGTTACTATTCCTCTCTGTTTCTCTCTCTCTCTCTTTTGTCTGTCTCTCCTGTCTCTACCTCCTGTTTCTCTGCCTGTCTTTTGTGTCCGTCTCTCGTCCCTTCCTCATTTCTGTCTCTCACCTGTCATGTTTCTCTCTTCTTTTACTGTGTCTATTTCCCTCTCCTATTTCTCTCATCTGTCTCTCCTGACTCTTTCAGTTGTTCCTCACCCCGTCTTTTGTGTCTGTCTCTCTCCTGTCCCTTCCTCTTGTTAGTCTCTCACCTGTCTTGTTCCTATCTTCTTTTACTGTGTCTGTTTCTCTCTCTCTCCTATTTCTGTCTCTCCTGCCTTTTTCTGTTGTTCCTCTCCCCGTCTTTTGTGTCTGTCTTTCTCTTGTCCCTTCCTTGTGTCTGTCTCTCACCTGTCATGTTCCTCTTTTCTTTTACTGTCTCTGTTTCTCTCTCTCTCGTGTCTCCTGCCTATTTCTCTTGTTTCTCGCCCTGCCTTTTGTGTGTGTATCTCTCTCCTTTGTATCTGTATCTCTTTTCTCCCTTTGTTGTGTCTGTCTCTTGCCACTCTCCTTCTTGACTCCCTTTTCTTTTACTGTCCTTCTCTCTGGTGTCTGTCTCTCTCTCTCTTTTTCTCTTCTGTTTCTTTACCTCATCTGTGTCTCCTGCCTCTTTCTCTTTTTTCTTACCCTGTCTTTTTTGTCTTTCTTGTCCCTTCCTTGTGTCTGTCTTCTGCCTCTCCTTCTTGGCTCTCTCTTCTTATACCATACCTCCCAAGTTTCCCTGATTTAGAGGGACTGTCCCTCTTTTGAGTTCATGTCCCCCTGTCCCTCGTTCTCATTTGTCCCTCTTTGAGGTGTAACATGCAGATCTGCAGCAATAAATGATTCATTTAGCTATTCAAAGTGTTTCTATTGTAACTGTTACATCCTATCCATCCCTCAATGAGGGGGCGTGGCTTCATCGTCCCTCAATGAGGGGGCGTGGCCTCATCCATCCCTCAATGAGGAGGCGTGGCTTCACACATCCCTCAATGAGGGGGCGTGGCTTCGTCATCCCTCAATGAGGGGGTGTGGCTTCATACATTCCTCAATGAGGGGGCGTCTTCATCCATCCCTCAATGAGGGGCGTGGCTTCACCCACCCCCAATGAGGAGGCGTGGCTTCACCCACCCCTCAATGAGGGGGCGTGGCTTCATCATCCCTCAATGAGGGGCGTGGCTTCATCCATCCCTCAATGAGGGGGCGTGGCTTCACCCATCCCTCAATGAGGAGGCGTGGCTTCACACATCCCTCAATGAGGGGCGTGGCTTCGTCATCCCTCAATGAGGGGTGTGGCTTCATCCATCCCTCAATGAGGGGGCGTGGCTTCATCCATCCCTCAACGAGGGGGCGTGACTTTACCCATCCCTCCATGAGGGGGCGTGGCTTTATCCATCCCTCAATGAGGGGGCGTGGCTTCATCCATCCCTCAATGAGGGGGCGTGGCTTCATCCATCCCTCAATGAGGGGGCGTGGCTTCATTTACAAATTGTCCTTCTTTCCTACCCTGAAAAGTTGGTAGGAATGCTTTTACTCTCCTCTCTTGTGTCTGTCCCTCTTTCCCTTTATCTCTCCTGTCTCTCTCTCCTTTGTGTCTGTCTCATGCCTCTTTCCTTATTGAATCTCTCTTCTTTTACTGTCCTTCTCTCTTGCGTCTCTCTCTTTCTGCTCCCTTGTGTCTCTCTCTTTCTTCTCTCTTGTGTCTCTCTTTCTTCTCTCTTATGTCTCTCTCTTTCTTCTCTCTTGCGTCTCTCTTTCTTCTCTCTTGCGTCTCTCTCTTTCTTCTGTCTTGCGTCTCTCTCTTTCTTCTCTCTAGTGTCTCTCTCTTTCTTCTCCCTTGTGTCTCTCTCTTTCTTCTTTCTTGTGTCTCTCTCTTTCTTCTCTCTTGTGTCTCTCTCTTTCTTCTCTCTTGTGTCTCTCTCTTTCTTCTCTCTTGTGTCTCTCTCTCTTCTCTCTTGTGTGTCTCTCTCTTGTGTCTCTCTTTCTTCTCTCTGGTGTCTCCCTCTTTCTTCTCTCTTGTGTCTCTCTCTTTCTTCTATCTTGTGTCTCTCTCTTTCTTCTCTCTAGTGTCTCTCTCTTTTTTCTCTCTTGCGTCTCTCTCTTTCTTCTCTCTTGCGTGTCTCTCTTTCTTCTCTCTTATGTCTCTCTTTCTTCTCTCTTGCGTCTCTTTCTTTCTTCTATCTTATGTCTCTTTCTTTCTTCTCTCTTATGTCTCTCTCTTTCTTCTCTCTTGTGTCTCTCTTTCTTCTCTCTTGTGTCTCTCTCTCTTCTCCCTTGTGTGTCTCTCTGTCTCTTCTCTCTTGTGTCTCTCTCTTTCTTCTCTCTTGTGTCTCCCTCTTCTCTCTTGTGTCTCTCTCTTTCTTATATCTTGTGTCTCTCTCTTTCTTCTCTCTTGTGTCTCTCTTTCTTCTCTCTTGTGTCTCTCTTTCTTCTCTCTTGTGTCTCTCTCTTTCTTCTATCTTGTGTCTCTCTCTTTCTTCTCTCTAGTGCCTCTCTCTTTTTTCTCTCTTGCGTCTCTCTCTTTCTTCTCTCTTGCGTGTCTCTCTTTCTTCTCTCTTATGTCTCTCTCTTTCTTCTCTCTTGCGTCTCTTTCTTTCTTCTATCTTATGTATCTTTCTTTCTTCTCTCTTATGTCTCTCTCTTTATTCTTTCTTGCGTCTCTTTCTTTCTTCTCTCTTAGGTCTCTCTCTGTCTTCTCTCTAGTGTCTCTCACTTTCTTCTCGATTGTGTCTCTCTCTTTCTTATATCTTGTGTCTCTCTCTTTCTTCTCTCTTGTGTCTCTCTTTCTTCTCTCTTGTGTCTCTCTTTCTTCTCTCTTGTGTCTCTCTCTTTCTTCTATCTTGTGTCTCTCTCTTTCTTCTCTCTAGTGTCTCTCTCTTTCTTCTCTCTTGCGTGTCTCTCTTTCTTCTCTCTTATGTCTCTCTCTTTCATCTCTCTTGCGTCTCTTTCTTTCTTCTATCTTATGTCTCTTTCTTTCTTCTCTCTTATGTCTCTCTCTTTATTCTTTCTTGCGTCTCTTTCTTTCTTCTCTCTTAGGTCTCTCTCTGTCTTCTCTCTAGTGTCTCTCACTTTCTTCTCGATTGTGTCTCTCTCTTTCTTCTGTCCCTCTTTCTTTGCCTCACTTTTTTCTCTCTCTCCAGTTTCACCCTCATGGGGGGCCACCTGACCTTATGGGCCCCGGTGTGGTCGCTCCATCCCTTATAGTTAGGCCCCTAAACCAGAAACTGATGATGATGATGATTGGTGATATTTGATTCGCTATATTGGGGGGGGGGGGATCTCTATTGATCCGCGGGTCACCTTCACTTTATGTATAAAAGCAAATCGATTCCCCGGTGCGGAAGGCGCAGGTCATGTGATGTTTCCGCCGCCGTCAGCCAACCGGAGCCAATCACTGCACCAGACCATTAGAAAACCTTGTCTGTTACAATTGAGTGTCAGCATCGCCCTCTTATCAGGACAAGTCTTCCTCCCAGAATCCCTCACTGCAATGTGCCCGGCTCCTCCCAGAATCCCTCACTGCAATGTGCCCGGCTCCTCTCAGAATCCTTCACTGCAATGTGCCCGGCACCTCACTGCAATGTGCCCAGCTCCTCCCAGAATCCTTCACTGCAATGTGCCCGACTCCTCCCAGAATCCTTCACTGCAATGTGCCCGGCTCCTCCCAGAATCCTTCACTGCAATGTGCCCGGCTACTCCCAGAATCCCTCACTGCAATGTGCCCGACTCCTCCCAGAATCATTCACTGCAATGTGCCCGGCTCCTCCCAGAATCCCTCACTGCAATGTGCCCGACTCCTCCCAGAATCCTTCACTGCAATGTGCCCGGCTCCTCCCAGAATCCTTTACTGCAATGTGCCTGGCTCCTCCCAGAATCCCTCACTGCAATGTGCCCGGCTCCTCCCAGAATCCTTCACTGCAATTTGCCCGGCTACTCCTAGAATCCTTCACTGCAATGTGCCCGGCTCCTCCCAGAATCCCTTACTGCAATGTGCCCGGCTCCTTTCAGAATCCCTCACTGCAATGTGCCCGGCTCCTCCCAGAATCCTTCACTGCAATGTGCCCGGCTCCTCCCAGAATCCTTCACTGCAATGTGCCCGGCTCCTCCCAGAATCCCTCACTGCAATGTGCCCGGCTCCTCCCAGAATCCCTCACTGCAATGTGCCCAGCTCCTCCCAGAATCCTTCACTGCAATGTGCCCGGCTCCTCCCAGAATCCTTCACTGCAATGTGTCCAGCTCCTCCCAGAATCCCTCACTGCAATGTGCCCAGCTCCTCCCAGAATCCTTCACAGCAATGTGCCCGGCTCCTCCCAGAATCCCTCACTGCAATGTGCCCAGCTCCTCCCAGAATCCCTCACTGCAATGTGCCCGGCTCCTCCCAGAATCCCTCACTGCAATGTGCCCGGCTCCTCCCAGAATCCTGCAATGCAATGTGCCCGGCTCCTCCCAGAATCCCTCACTGCAATGTGCCCAGCTCCTCCCAGAATCCCTCACTGCAATGTGCCCAGCTCCTCCCAGAATCCCTCACTGCAATGTGCCCGGCTCCTCCCAGAATCCCTCACTGCAATGTGCCCGGCTCCTCCCAGAATCCCTCACTGCAATGTGCCCGGCTCCTCCCAGAATCCCTCACTGCAATGTGCCCGGCTCCTCCCAGAATCCCTCACTGCAATGTGCCCGACTCCTCCCAGAATCCCTCACTGCAATGTGCCCGGCTCCTCTCAGAATCCTTCACTGCAATGTGCCCGGCTCCTCCCAGAATCCCTCACTGCAATGTGCCCGGCTCCTCCCAGAATCCTTCACTGCAATGTGCCCGGCTCCTCCCAGAATCCCTCACTGCAATGTGCCCGGCTCCTCCCAGAATCCCTCACTGCAATGTGCCCGGCTCCAACCAGAATCCTTCACTGCAATGTGTCCGGCACCTCCCAGAATCCCTCACTGCAATGTGCCCGGCTCCTCCCAGAATCCTTCACTGCAATGTGTCCAGCTCCTCCCAGAATCCCTCACTGCAATGTGCCCGGCTCCTCCCAGAATCCCTCACTGCAATGTGCCCGACTCCTCCCAGAATCCCTCACTGCAATGTGCCCGGCTCCTCCCAGAATCCTTCACTGCAAAGTGCCCGGCTCCTCCCAGAATCCCTCACTGCAATGTGCCCGACTCCTCCCAGAATCCCTCACTACAATGTGCCCGGCTCCTCCCAGAATCCTTCACTGCAATGTGCCCAGCTCCTCCCAGAATCCTTTACTGCAATGTGCCCAGCTCCTCCCAGAATCCCTCACTGCAATGTGCCCGACTAATCCCAGAATCCCTCACTGCAATGTACCCGGCTCCTCCCAGAATCCCTCACTGCAATGTACCCGGCTCCTCCCAGAATCCCTCTCTGCAATGTGCCCGGCTCCTCCCAGAATCCCTCACTGCAATATGCCCAGCTCCTCCCAGAATACTTCACTGCAATGTGCT
Organism: Gastrophryne carolinensis; assembly: GCA_027917425.1. Taxonomy (NCBI): domain Eukaryota; kingdom Metazoa; phylum Chordata; class Amphibia; order Anura; family Microhylidae; genus Gastrophryne; species Gastrophryne carolinensis. The sequence goes on along the minus strand of CM051236.1, from coordinate 512,928,731 downwards.
CAGCTCCTCCCAGAATCCTTCACTGCAATGTGCCCGGCTTCTCCCAGAATCCCTCACTGCAATGTGTCCGGCTCCTCCCAGAATCCCTCACTGCAATGTGTCCGGCTCCTCCCAGAATCCCTCACTGCAATGTGCCCGGCTCCTCCCAGAATCCTTCACTGCAATGTGCCCAGCTCCTCCCAGAATCCCTTACTGCAATGTGCCCGACTCCACCCAGAATCCTTCACTGCAATGTGCCCGGCTCCTCCCAGAATCCCTCACTGCAATGTGTCCGGCTCCTCCCAGAATCCCTCACTGCAATGTGCCCGGCTCCTCCCAGAATCCTTCACTGCAATGTGCCCAGCTCCTCCCAGAATCCCTCACTGCAATGTGCCCGGCTCCTCCCAGAATCCCTCACTGCAATGTGCCCGGCTCCTCCCAGAATCCCTCACTGCAATGTGCCCGGCTCCTCTCAGAATCCTTCACTGCAATGTGCCCGGCTCCTCCTAGAATCCCTCACTGCAATGTGCCCGGCTCCTCCCAGAATCCCTCACTGCAATGTGCCCGGCTCCTCCCAGAATCCTTCACTGCAATGTGTCCGGCTCCTCCCAGAATCCCTCACTGCAATGTGCCCGGCTCCTCCCAGAATCCTTCACTGCAATGTGTCCAGCTCCTCCCAGAATCCCTCACTGCAATGTTCCCGGCTCCTCCCAGAATCCCTCACTGCAATGTGTCCAGCTCCTCCCAGAATCCCTCACTGCAATGTGCCCGGCTCCTCCCAGAATCCTTCACTGCAATGTGCCCGGCTCCTCCCAGAATCCTTCACTGCAATGTGCCCGGCTCCTCCCAGAATCCCTCACTGCAATGTGCTCAGCTCCTCCCAGAATCCCTCACTGCAATGTGCCCGGCTCCTCCCAGAATCCTTCACTGCAATGTGCCCGGCTCCTCCCAGAATCCTTTACTGCAATGTGCCCGGCTCCTCTCAGAATCCCTCACTGCAATGTGCCCAGCTCCTCCCAGAATCCTTCACTGCAATGTGCCCGGCTCCTCCCTGAATCCCTCACTGCAATGTGCCCGACTCCTTCCAGAATCCTTCACTGCAATGTGCCCGGCTCCTCCCAGAATCCTTCACTGCAATGTGCCCGGCTCCTCCCAGAATCCCTCACTGCAATGTGCCCGGCTCCTCCCAGAATCCTTCACTGCAATGTGCCCGGCTCCTCCCAGAATCCCTCACTGCAATGTGCTTAGCTCCTCCCAGAATCCTACACTGCAATGTGCCCGGCTCCTCCCAGAATCCTTCACTGCAATGTGCCCGGCTCCTCCCAGAATCCCTCACTGCAATGTGCCCGGCTCCTCCCAGAATCCCTCACTGCAATGTGCCCAGCTCCTCCCAGAATCCTTCACTGCAATGTGTCCGGCTCCTCCCAGAATCCTTCACTGCAATGTGCCCGGCTCCTCCCAGAATCCCTCACTGCAATGTGCCCGGCTCCTCCCAGAATCCCTCACTGCAATGTGCCCGGCTCCTCCCAGAATCCCTCACTGCAATGTGCCCGGCTCCTCCCAGAATCCTTCACTGCAATGTGCACGGCTCCTCCCAGAATCCCTCACTGTAATGTGCCCGGCTCCTCCCAGAATCCCTCACTGCAATGTGTCCGGCTCCTCCCAGAATCCTTCACTGCAATGTGCCCGGCTCCTCCCAGAATCCCTCACTGCAATGTGCCCGGCTCCTCCCAGAATCCCTCACTTCAATGTGCCCGGCTCCTCCCAGAATGCCTCACTGCAATGTGCCCGACTCCTCCTAGAATCCTTCACTGCAATGTGCCCGGCTCCTCCCAGAATCCTTCACTGCAATGTGCCCGGCTCCTCCCAGAATCCCTCACTGCAATGTGTCCAGCTCCTCCCAGAATCCCTCACTGCAATGTGCCCGGCTCCTCCCAGAATCCCTCACTGCAATGTGCCCAGCTCCTCCCAGAATCCCTTACTGCAATGTGCCTGGCTCCTCCCAGAATCCTTCACTGCAATGTGCCCGGCTCCTCCCAGAATCCCTCACTGCAATGTGCCCGGCTCCTCCCAGAATCCTTCACTGCAATGTGCCCAGCTCCTCCCAGAATCCTTCACTGCAATGTGCTCAGCTCCTCCCAGAATCCCTTACTGCAATGTGCCTGGCTCCTCCCAGAATCCCTCACTGCAATGTGCCCAGCTCCTCCCAGAATCCCTTACTGCAATGTGCCTGGCTCCTCCCAGAATCCCTCACTGCAATGTGCTCAGCTCCTCCCAGAATCCCTCACTGCAATGTGCCCAGCTCCTTCCAGAATCCTTCACTGCAATGTGTCCGGCTCCTCCCAGAATCCCTCACTGCAATGTTAGCATTAATGCTAATTAATAAATAATAATAATAATAAATAAATAATAAATAACAAATGATAATAAAAGATTTTAATCAAATCCATGATCGCAATTTTTTTTTCTGCTAATCTTTTTGCAGATGTATCAAAATCCACGCCCCAAATCTGCCCTTTTTTCTTACCCCATAAATCTGCCCTGTCTTTGCATATTTGCCTAAGTTTTACTTTCGCTAAAAACTTTTTTCTCCTAAATCTACTCCTGTTTTTTTCCCCGAATCTTTATCAATATAGTTTCAGATTCTAAATATCTACAGAGGGGTGAGAAATGAAAATCTGCCCCAGACTGTTGCCCAGTTGCCCTGACAGCATCAGCAGCACCCTGTTTTCTCCTGTTCTCTTACCCCAGTCTTGAGAAATCTGCCCCAATCTTTTGCTCCAGTTATGCCCCAGTTTTACTTTTGATAGTAACTTTCACCTCCCCTAATCTGCTCCTGTTTTTCTTACCTCCCCCCCCCCCCCCCCATCTTGATGCATCTGACCTAAACTTTAATCTGCCCCAGTTTTGCCCCAGTTTTCCAGTTCACTGTTGTTGATAAATCTGCCCTGGTTCTTGAGTTTTACTTTAATAAAATCCATGATCACCTTTTTAATAAATGAAGGATAATAAATACCAATACTATATGAAACAATAAATAATACATAAATAATAAATAAATAAATAATAATAATAATGGAATATATATAACCATATATATATATATATATACATATATATATATATATATATATATATATATATATATATATATATATATAAATGGAATAATACAAATATATAATAATAATAAGAAAAAAAGAAATAACAAATTATAATAAAAGATTTTAATAAAATCCATGATCGCCCTTTTTTTTTTTTGCTGCTAAGTTTTTTTGCAGATGTATCAAAGTCGACGCCCCAAATCTGCCCTGGTTTTCTTACCCCATAAATCTGCCCCAACTTTTCTCTCCAACGAATCTGCCCCAATCATCTGTTTGCCCTGTTCTCTTACCCCAGTCCTGAGAAATCTGCCCCAATCATCTGTTTGCTCCTGTTCTCTTACCCCAGTCCTGAGAAATCTGCCCCAATCATCTTTTTGCACCTGTTCTCTTACCCCAGTCTAGAGAAATCTGCCCCAATTCTCTCCTTAATCTTCTCCTGTTTTTTTCCCCAGTCTTGATTAACATAATTTCAGATTCTGAATATTTCCATAAGGGTGAGAAATGAAAATCTGCCCCAGAGAGTTGCCTAGTTGCCCCAGCAGCATTAGCAACATTCTGTTTTCTCCTGTTCAGAGAAATCTGCCGTCTGTTTGCTCCAGTTATGCCCCTCCATCTTGATAAATCAGACCCAGATTTTAATCTGCCCCAGCTTGACCCCGGTTTTCCAGTATTGCCCCAGTTTTTACCCATAAATCTACCCCCATCTTTGCTCTATTTGCCTACGTTTTACTTTTGCTAAAAACTTTTCTCTCCTTAATCTTCTCTTGTTTTTTCCACAGTCTTGATCAATATAGTTTCAGATTCTAACTATCTCCAGAGGGGTGAGAAATTAAAATCTGCCCCAGCCTGTTGCCCCGGCAGCAGCAGCATCCTTGGTAGATCTGCCCCAGTGTTTAGCAGAGCTGTGAATTGTCGGGCAGCAGAGCAGCTGCAGAGGAGCCTCACCCCCTCCTCCTCCTCCCTAATGCTGATGAATAGAGGAGGGGAGGGGACGGGTAAGCCTTTCTGCTGCCCCACAATACAAGAGGGGGGAGGATCTGCTCCATGCTCTGCTTCCCACCCCCGATCCCACCCCGGCCCTTCCCCCTCCTGCTCACCCCCCCCCCCCCCCCCCCCCTTGTTCCAGGAGGCGGACACATCCAAAAAAACAGGCAGAGGAGAAGAAGAAGAGAAGCCCGCGGCCTGGAAACATGCTCACCTACCTCCCCCGCAGCTGAAAAGTGCTGCCCCGGACCCCCCGACCCCAGCCCGACCTGCCCCCGACCCCAGAGGAGGAAGAGCATCGCCCCCCAAAACTCCCCCCGGTGAGTCCGACAACAAGTAGCGCTGCGCAACTTTAACTGCTACATTGTATCAGCGGCGGATGCAGGAAACTCCCCTAATGCTCTGCCGGGGCCCCTGTGAGTGATGTGAGTGATGGAGGGGCCCCTGTGAGTGATGTGAGTGATGGAGGGGCCCTGTGCTGAATGGAGGGGCCCCTGTGCGGGATGTGCGGGCCCCTGTGACCAGGAGATGCCCCTCCAACCGGGCCTAGTCTCTCCCCTACTAACTGCCCTCCTGCCTTCCTGACACTATCCTGCTGTCATCTTGTTACTCACCCTGTCCTGCTGCCTTCATGATACTTACCCTGCTCTGCTGCCTTACCAACGATCTGCCCCGCTGCTCTCCTGACACTTACCCCATCCTACTGCCTTCCCAATACTTACCCTGTCCTGCTGCCTTCCTGATACTTACCCTGTCCTGCTGCCTTCCTGATACTTACCTTGTCCTCCTGCCTTCCTGATACTTACCCTGTCCTGCTTCCTTCCTGACACTTACCATGTCCTGCTGCCTCCCTGACACTTACCCTGTCCTGCTGCCTTCCTGACACTTACCCCGTCCTGCTGCCTTCCTGTTACTTACCATATCCTGCTGCCTTCATGAAACTTACCTTGTCCTGCTGCCTTCCTGTTACTTACCATATCCTGCTGCCTTCATGAAACTTACCTTGTCCTGCTGCCTTCCTGACACTTACCCTGTCCCGCTGCCTTCCTGATACTTACACTACCCTCCCGCCTTCCTGACACTTACCCTGTCCTGCTGCCTTCCTGATACTTACCCCGTCCTGCTGCCTTGCAGATACTTATCCTGCCCTGCTGCCTTCCAGAGACTTACCTTGTCCTGCTGCCTTCCTGACACTTACCTTGTCCTGCTGCCTTGCAAATACCTACCATGTCCTGCTGCCTTCATGATACTTATCCTGCCCTGCTGCCTTCCAGAGACTTACCCTGTCCTGCTACCTTCTAGATACCTACCATGGTCTGCTGCCTTAATGATACATATCCTGCCCTGCTGCCTTCCCCGACACCTACCTTGTCCTGCTGCCTTCCTGACACTTATCCTGTCCTGCTGCCTTCCTGATACTTACCTTGTCCTGCTGCCTTCCTGACACTCTGTCCTGCTGCCTTCATTTCACTTACCTTGTCCTGCTGCCTTCCTGACACTTACCCTGTCCTGCTGCCTTCCTGACACTTACCCTGCTCTGCTGCCTTACCAACTATCTGCCCCGCTGCTCTCCTGACACTTATCCCATCCTACTGCCTTCCCAATACCTACCCTGATCTGCTGCCTTCCTGACACTCTGTCCTGCTTCCTTCATGACACTTGCCATGTCCTGCTGCCCTCTAGATACTTACCATGTCCCGCTGCCTTCCTGATACTTACCCCGCCCTGCTGCCTTCCTGACACCCTGCTCTGCTGCCTTCCTGACACTTACCCTGTCCTGCTGCCTTCCTGACACTTACCCTGTCCTGCTTCCTTCCTGACACTTACCCTGTCCTGCTTCCTTCCTGACACTTACCATGTCCCGCTGCCTTCCTGATACTTACCCCGCCCTGCTGCCTTCCTGACACCCTGCTCTGCTGCCTTCCTGACACTTACCCTGCCCTGCTGCCTTCCTGACACTTATCGTGTCCTGCTGCCTTCCTGACACTTACCCCGTCCTGCTGCCTTCCTGATACTTACCTTGTCCTGCTGCCTTGCAGATGCCTACCATGCCCTGCTGCCTTCCTGATACCTACCCCGTCCTGCTGTCTTCCTGACATTTACCCTGTTCTGTTGCCTTCCTGACAATTACCCCGTCCTGCTGCCTTCCTGACACTTACCCTGTCCTGCTGCCTTCCTGATACTTACCCCGTCCTGCTGTCTTCCTGACATTTACCCTGCTCTGCTGCCTTACCAACTATCTGCCCCGCTGCTCTCCTGACACCCCATCCTACTGCTCTCCCAATACTTACTCTGTCCTGCTTCCTTCCTGACACTTTCCCCATCCTGCTGCCTTCCTGGTGCCTTCATGACACTTACCCCATCCTGCTGCCTTGCAGATGCCTACCATGCCCTGCTGCCTTCCTGATACCTACCCCGTCCTGATTTCTTCCTGACACTTACCCCGTCCTGCTGCCTTCCTGACACTTACCTAGTCCTGCTGCTTTCCTCACATAGTCCTGCTGCCTTCCTCACATAGTCCTGCACCTGGATACGTCCAGGTTGTGAAGCGATTGTTGTTACTGTTATAGTAGTATAGTGATAATAATAATAATACTCAGATGCCTGGTGTTTGTGTCATGTGAGTATTTGCAGTATTAAGTTCTCCTGAGTATTGTGTTCTTCTAATAATAATAATAATAATACAATATTACACATTCCTATCATAATTCAGCCAGCACAGCTGCCCAGATGGCTTGTGTTGTTCTGATGTCATTTATTTGTGTTATTATGGGCACAGCTCACCAGACTTGTTTGGTCTTCCTTATTATTATTATTTATAATAATAATCACTATCATAAACCTAATTGTTCGTATAACAATAGTAATATTCTGTCCTTTTCACAGTTGACATGTCAGTGGCTGTTTATCATTATTAGTAGTATCAGTATTGTTGTGTAATTGTCGTTCTTACTACTCCATTACTATCATCCATTACTACTACCTTGTTTAATGTATATTACAAATAATAATAAATACGGTAATTATTTTTTTAAATTAATGACACTGATTTTGTCTTGTCATGGGTGAAATATATGTATATATATATATATATATATATATATACACACACACACACACAAATAATTTTAATACATTGTCACTTTGGTGAACTTTTATTATGTTTATTATTTCCTATTAATATTGTTATTACCAGACGGATTATTATTATTATTATTATTATTATTATTAATATTATCAGCATTATCAGCCCTTATGTACTATCATTAACAACCTTGCTATGCATTTATCACAACAACAATTATTTTAATAATGAAAATAAAAAAAAAATATCTTTATTATAGCCATTGCACAGTCAGCTACTTATTGTGGTTGTGGATTGTATTCTGATTATTATTCTGATTTTTTTTATTGGAATCAGTGCCTTGTTTACAATCTATGAAACATTGCTATATTTATTATAATATGATGATAAGGAGTGCTTTTGGATTGTTCTATGGGATTTTTACTATTGTTATCATTTATTGCCATTGCAAAATCACCTAGGCGGTACTGACTGTGACTGGTTGCCGGGAGTTATTACTGCGCGGTTAAGCAGATGTTATCGTATGCTTATATTTTGAAATGATTAATAACAGTAATAATATTAATGAGTGATTATTATTATCATCGCCAATTGTTATTGACAATATTATGTCTACCACTGCTATTACTGGGTTATTGATTGACTGTTATTATAATCAGTGTGCGTGTTTTGTCCATTTTTGGTATTGGGTTTCGGCATTTCTGATGCTTTGCATAGTCTGGAGAAGATGCTTCTAGTAATTGTTACACGGCCTTAGTCACCATCCTGTGGTGGGGTGGACCTGTTGCTACTGCATATTGGAAGCAGAGTGCACAGCATTTTGAGGTTCGGGCGTGCAGGGGGTCAGCTCTGTAAATCTCAGAAAGTCTTGTTAAGATGTGATCTCCATTTTGGACTTTTCCAGACACTGTCTTGCTGTGGCTGCTTGGTGGAATAATTGATTGGCTTGTTGGTTGGTTGTCTCTCTGTCTGTCTGGCTGGTTGGTAGGTTGGCATGTTTGGAGGTTGGTTGGTGGGTTGTCTGCCTGGATTTGTTGCTGGCTAGCTGGCTGACTACTTGGTTGGCCAGTTGATTGGCTGACTGCTTGGTAGGTTGACTGGCTGGTTTGCAGATTGGTTGGGTGGCTACCTGGTTGGCTGGTTTGCAGGCTGTCTGGTTGGTTAGTTGGCTGGTTTGGTGGTTGGTTGGTTGTTCGGTTGGTAGATTTGGTGGCTTGTGAGTTGGCTGTCTTGTTTTGTGGCTGGCTAGCTGGCTGACTGGTTAGTTGGCCAGTTGACTGACTGACTGCTTCGTAGGTTGACTGGTTGGTTTGCAGATTGGTTGGTTGGGTGGCTGGCTGCTTGGCTTAGGGGTTGGTTGTTTGGTAGGTAGTTTGGCTGGCTGGTTTAGTGGTTAGTTTGGCTTGGTTGGCAATTTGGCTGTATGGTTTGGTGGCTGGTTAGTTGGTAGGTTGGCCCGCTTGTTGGTTGGCTACCTGGTTGAGTGGCTGGCTAGCTGGCTGGTTGTCTGTCTGGTTGGTTGGCTGGTGTAGTGGTTGGTTGGTTGTTCGGTTGGTAGATTTGGTGGCTGGTGGGTAGCATGTCTGGTTTTGTGGCTGGCTAGCTGGCTGACTAGTTGGTTGGCCAGTTGATTGGCTGACTGCTTGGTATGTTGACTGGCTGGTTTGCAGATTGGGTGGGTGGCTGGTTGGTTTGCTGGGTTGCTAGTTGGTAGGCTGGCTGGTTGGTTGGTTGGCTGATTTGGTGGTTGGTTGTTCGGTTGGTAGGTTGGCTGGCTGGTTTGGTGGTTAGTTGCTTGTCTGGTTGGTTGGTAGGGTGGCTGGCTGCTTGGCTTGGGGGTTGGTTGTTTGGTAGGTAGTTTGGCTGACTGGTTTAGTGGATAGTTTGGCTTGGTTGGTGGGTTGGCTGGCTGGCTGGTTCTTTGGTAGGTTGGCCAGCTGGTTTGGTGGCTGTTTAGTTGGTAGGTTGGCCTGCTGGTTGGCTGCCTGGTTGGATGGCTGGCTAGCTGGCTGACTGTTGGGTTGGCTGGTTGACTGGCTGACTGCTTGGTAGGTTGACTGGCTTGTTTGCAGATTGGTTGGGAGTCTGGTTGGTTGGTTTTCTGGCTTGCTGTTTGGCACGTTGGTTGGTTTGGAGGTTGGTTGATAGGTTGATTGGCTGGTTTGGTGGTTGGTTGGTTGTTCGGTTGGAAGGTTGACTGGCTGGTTTGGTGGTTGGTTGGTTGGCTGACTGGTTTGGTATAGTGTCGGTAGGTTGGCTTTCTGGTTGGCAGACTGGTTGTTTGTTAGGTTGGGTGGCTAGTTGGTTGGCAGATTGATTGGTTGGTTGGTTGGATGGCTGGTTGGTTGGGTGGGTGGCTAGCTGGTTAGTCATTTAGCTGGCTGGCTGATTGATAGGTTGGCTTTCTGGTTGGCAAATTTGTTGGTTGCCTGGTTGGTAGGTTGGTTGGCTTGCCAACTTTGACTAAATATTTCTATAATGTTGAATCAAAGCTTGTCACATATATATTTGCATACGGACATAAGTACATTAGCGCACATGGACCTTGGGCTGCTGTTGCATTATATCACCCTCTGCCTCATCACGCTTGTACAGCTGTGACTCTCAATTAGAGGAGAAGAACCCTTGGGGACACCTCAGGAACTGGCATCCAAATGTTAGATGTAGTACATATATGAAATGCAAAGTTCAAAAAACTCAATTGTTTTGTTTTTAGATAAAATAGCGATAGAGGAGGGGAAAAGATCTAGAGAAGACAGCTAGAGAACTGGTGTGAGATCCTGTCTGGTAAGGGATAGATGATTGGTTAGAGATCTTGATAGTTAGAGAACTGGTTAAGAGATGCTGAAGCTAGAGGGCCGGTATGGGATCACGATAGCTAAAGAATTGTTCTGCTGAGTTCTGGACTGGTTCGGGATTTTGACAGCTAAAGGACTCTGCTGAGATTTACATAACTAGAGAACTAGTCTTGGAAGCTAGAGGCCTGGTTTGAGATCTTGGAAACTAAAGGCCTGGTTTGAGATCTTGGAAACTAGAGGACCGATTTGAGATCTTGGAAACTAGACACCTGATTTGAGATCTTGGAAGTTAGAGGCCTAATTTGAGATTTAAAAAACTAGAGGCCTGGTTTGAGATCTTGGAAACCAGAGGCCTGGTTTGAGATCTTGGAAACTACAGGCCTGATTTAAGATTTTGGAAGCTAGTGGCCTGATTTCAAATATTGGAAACTAGAGGCCTGATTTGAGATCTTGGCATCTTGAGGCCTGATTTGAGATCTTGGAAACCAGAGGTCTGATTTGAGATCTTGGAAGCTAGAGGCCTGGTTTGAGAGCTTGAAAACTAGAGGCCTGGTTTGAGATCTTGGAAATTAGACGCCTGATTTGAGATCTTGTTAGCTAAATGCCTGATTTGAGATCTTGGAAACTAGAGGCCTGATTTGAGATCTTGGAAACTAGAGGCCTGCTTTGAGATCTTCGAAACTAGAGGCCTGATTAGAGATCCTGGAAACCAGAGGCCTGATTTGAGATCTTTGAAACTAGAGGCCTGATTTGAGATCTTGGAAACTAGAGGCCTGATTTGAGATATTGAAAACCAGAGGCCTAATTTGAGATCTTGGAAACCAGAGGCCTGATTTGAGATCTTGGAAACTAGAGGCCTGATTTGAGATCTTGGAAACTAGAGGCCTGGTTTGAGATCTTGGAAGCTAGAGGCCTGGTTTGAGATCTTGGAAGCTAGAGGCCTGATTTGAGATCTTGGAAACTAGAGGCCTGATTTGAGATCCTGGAAGCTAGAGGCCTGATTTGAGATCCTTGAAACTAGAGGCCTGATTTGAGATCTTGGAAGCTAGAGGCCTGATTTGAGATCTTGGCATCTAGAGGCCTGATTTGAGATCTTGGAAACCAGAGGTCTGATTTGAGATCTTGGAAGCTAGAGGCCTGGTTTGAGAGCTTGAAAACTAGAGGCCTGGTTTGAGATCTTGGAAATTAGACGCCTGATTTGAGATCTTGTTAGCTAAATGCCTGATTTGAGATCTTGGAAACTAGAGGCCTGATTTGAGATCTTGGAAGCTAGAGGCATGAGTTAAGATCTTGGAAACTAGAGGCCTGCTTTGAGTTCTTCGAAACTAGAGGCCTGGTTAGAGATCCTGGAAACCAGAGGCCTGATTTGAGATCTTTGAAACTAGAGGCCTGATTTGAGATCCTGGAAGCTAGAGGCCTGATTTGAGATCTTGGAAGCTAGAGGCCTGATTTGAGATCTTGGAAACTAGAGGCTTGGTTTTTAGGCAGAGGCCTGGTTTGAGATCGTCATGGCTAGAATACGGCCTTGAGATTTTGATATTTAGTGGCCTGGTTTGCTATCTAGAGATGTTGGGAAGTTAGGTTAGAGATCTAGACAGCTAGAGACCTGGCTGGAGTTCGATCTTGGAAGCTAGAGGACTACAGTAGACTGATTTGACATCCTGATAGGTAGAGGCCTGGTGACCTTAGGCTGTCAGTGCCCTTCATAAACCCGGCAAACTATTGACTGGTAAATGAGGGAATTGGATCCGGTAGTCTCACTGGCATTTCGGGGGGGTGACGTATGGATTCCGCCGGCGTAAACAGCAGCGGCATCTGCGGCGAGGCTAAGCGCTGGGAATTTCGGGATTCCTCGGCCAGACACATGTTGATTGGATAAATAAACCGTGTGATAATATATTTAGTTGCTCCCGATGTTGTTATGATAAAAGATTAGGGGCTGAAGGCGGCGGAAATGCGGCACGTTGGTGGGTTTCCACTCAGGGTCTGGTCCTCCGTATTTAACCCCTTGGAGCACACTTGGGTTACCCGCAGGGGTGGACTGACCATAGGGAGACTTGGGACAATGCCCGATGCACTGCTTTGGGGCCAGTTGGGCCAAGGAACCCCAGCCCCCAATGCTATAGCCCTGGCATCATGGTTGTGGGGCCGTCTCAGGCCGACCAGGGTCTGGCCCAGGTCCGCCACTGGTTACCCCTAGAGGGTCCAGGCAGAAGTTTTGTGAAGGGGGCAATCAGATTGTAATGTGCGGTGACTTTCCTGGAGGTTTGGCACAGATGTGGTGCTTGCCGCCATATCACCTCTTGTTCCGTCGTCGCCCCCTCCCCTCGTCCTTCAGCCCCACCAGCATCTGGGCCCCCCGGCAGTTATGGGGGGCATCTGCTTTCTGTCAGGTGCAGCTCAGCTGCTTTATAGGGGCAGTGCGAGGTGTCGGACCCGGCTAACGAGCCGCCGAGGTGTTACCGCCGAACACACGTGCGCCATTATTTCGCTCTCACGCAAGAGCCCAGAAACAATAAATAGGGAGAAGCAGACGGCCTGCAAAATGCTACAAGATATATTGTGCAGCTGTTACTTCCTGTCCAGCGTTATGCTCCTCACACGGGCAACTAGGTGCTTTGTGATGTCATAATAGTCAATTCCCTAATGAAACTCGGATCAGGGAAGCTGGTAACACCACCATGGCTTGTACTTAGGACTCCTCGAGTGGGCACTACAATCCTATTCCTTCCAACTTTTCATAGTGGGAAAGAGGGACAATTGTAAAATTAAGCCACACCCCCTCATTTAGGGATGATGAAGCCACGCCCCCTCATTGATTAATGCATCGGAAATACATTGTAACAGTTACAACAATAAAAACACTTTGAACAGGCAAATGAAATATTTATTGTTGCAGATCTGCATGTTACACCTCAAAGAGGGCCGAAATGTAAATGAAGCCACGTCCGCTGATGAAGCCACACCTCCTCATTTAGGGATGGATGAGGCCACACCCCCTCATTGATTGATGTATAGGAGATACATTGTAACAGTTACAACAATAGAAACACTTTGAATAGGCAAATGAATCATTTATTGCTCCAGATCTGCATGTTACACCTCAAAGAGGGACTTTATGTAAATGAAGCCACGCCCCCTCATTGAGGGATGGATGAAGCCACACCTCCTCATTGAGGGATGGATGAAGCCACACCTCCTCATTGAGGGATAGATGAAGCCACGCCCCCTCATTGAGGGATGAATGAAGCCACGCCTCCTCATTGAGTGATGGATAAGAGAGACATTGTAACAGTTACAATAGAAACACTTTGAATAGGCAAATGATCATTTATTGCTGCAGATCTGCATGTTACACCTCAAAGAGGGACAAATGAGAACAACCAGGGACAGGGGGATATGGACTCAAAAGAGGGACAGTCCCTCCAAATCAGGTACGGTTAGGAGGTATGGTAAAGGTAGAGTATATTATTGGACCGTTTTTCCCTTCGGAGTGCTCCTTTAAGCCACTGTCTGTCCTCATGTGACTCCTGGCAGCGTTCTTCTCCTCCCATTGGATGCGTTGAAGGTCGAGAACATCTGCATCATAATGAGAACTCCAGAGCATGCATCCTCTGCTGGCCATCTACGTGGGATCCAATCTGGGACATTTAAAGTGGACCAAAACCCACTGTGAGACTCCAGGGCAGGCATACGCACTCCCCCCCCCCAGAGCATCCAGAATCGGGATGCCCCAGTGTCAAGCCCCCCAGGTCACCTTAACCTTTGTTCCAACGGCGCATGCGGCAGCCGCATCTCGACCATCCCTTTAGCAGGACACGTGCCCGTGGCAGGCATTTGCGAATGGCCGGTGCGGGCACGGAAGCGGAGGATGCGGCCACCAGCGGACTCGGATCAGCTCGCATTTGACAAGCTCCTGGATGAAGAGGCAGGAGCGGATCTGAGGGCGCTGATTGGACGAGAGGGCTGTGCATACGCTGTAGGACCACACAGAGGGGCATCCCTGATCAGGATTTCCAGGGGAGCCCAGGATAGTCAATATACTAATATAAGTAGAAAAAAGCCCAGTGCGGCCTCACTCCCTCCCCCGTACATCCCAAATTGGGATGCCCGCTGTGTGAAACCCCCCCCCGGGCGCCGCTGAACTAACCTGTTTCCTGGCTCCCTCGTCCATTTGTACATCGGGCGGCCGCATCCCCAGCACCCCCGGGCTGTGCGCGCGCTCCCGTCCCTTGCATCCAGATAGGCGGAGGGCAGGAGCGTGCACGCTGCTCGTTCTCCCAATTGCCGCAAACAGATCCGTTTGCCGAACATTTAGGCCTCGAATTAATAAAGGTAGAAAAAAATTCTCATGGTAGTAAAAGATTCAATTCATGAGAAAAAAAGCCTGAGAATGTCACTGTTACTGAATCACTAGATAAAAGGACAATGAAAGTCAATGGCAGCTTTTACTACAGTGTAGAAAGGAGGAAACAGTTCTCTGCTTTTCTTAGGAGTAAAAAACTGCCATTGACTTTCATTGTCCTTTTATCTGGTGATTCAGTAACAGTGACATTCTCAGGCTTTTTTCTCATGAATTGAATCTTTTACCACCATGAGAATTATTTTCTACCTTTATTGAATCGAGGCCTAAATATGCGCAGCAAACTGCCCTGATTGGACGAGAGCCCGCCTCATGCGCCATAAGACTGGGGAAAGGTGAGTTTTACTGGGTGACCTGGTGGGTTTCACACAGCTTCCAAAATTGGGATGCCCCCAAATCCTGGGTTTTGTTCTGGTTTTACTCCATATGCTTAGGCGTCGATTCATGAAAAAACTCTACTACTTGTTAGAAGAGAAAGCTGCCATTCACTTTCTTTGGTGTCGATTCAGAGCCAGGTGAGAATTCTCACTTCTTTTTCTTAGAAGAGAAAACGGCCATTCACTTTCGTTGTCTGTCTTGGGACTGATTCAGAGCCAGGTGAGAAGTCTCACTCCTGTTTTAGGAGAGAAAACTGCCATTAGCTTTCATTGTCTGTCTTGGGACTGATTCAGAGCCAGGTGAGATTTTCACTCCTGTTTTAGGAGAGGAAACTGCCATTCACTTTCATTGTCTGTCTTGAGACTGATTCAGAGCCAGGTGAGATTTTCACTCCTGTTTTAGGAGAGAAAACTGCCATTAGCTTTCATTGTCTGTCTTGAGACTGATTCAGAGCCAGGTGAGATTTTAACTCCTGTTTTAGGAGAGAAAACTGCCATTCACTATCATTGCCTGTCTTGGGACTGATTCAGAGCCAGGTGAGATTTTCACTCCTGTTTTAGGAGAGAAAACTGCCATTCACTTTCTTTGTCTGTCTTGGGACTGATTCAGAGCCGGGTGAGAATTTCACTCCTGTTTTAGGAGAGAAAACTGCCATTCACTATCATTGTCTGTCTTGGGACTGATTCAGAGCCAGGTGAGAATTCTCACTCCTGTCTTAGGAGAGAAAACTGCCATTCACTATCATTGTCTATCTTGGGACTGATTCAAAGCCAGGTGAGAATTCTCACTCCTGTCTTAGGAGAGAAAACTGCCATTCACTTTCATTGTCTGTCTTGGGACTGATTCAGAGCCAGGTGAGATTTTAACTCCTGTTTTCGGAGAGAAAACTGCCATTCACTTTCGTTGTCTGTCTTGAGACTGATTCAGAGCCAGGTGAGATTTTAACTCCTGTTTTAGGAGAGAAAACTGCCATTCACTGTCATTGCCTGTCCTGGGACTGATTCAGAGCCAGGTGAGAATTCTCACTCCTGTTTTAGGAGAGAAAACTGCCATTCACTCTCATTGTCTGTCTTGGGACTGATTCAGAGCCAGGTGAGATTTTAACTCCTGTTTTAGGAGAGAAAGCTGCCATTCACTTTCATTGTCTACCTTGGGACTGATTCAGAGACAGGTGAGATTTTCACTCCTGTTTTAGGAGAGAAAACTGCCATTAGCTTTCATTGTCTGTCTTGAGACTGATTCAGAGACAAGTGAGATTTTCACTCCTGTTTTAGGAGAGAAAACTGCCATTCACTTTCATTGTCTGTCTTGGGACTGATTCAGAGCCAGGTGAGAATTCTCACTCCTGTTTTAGGAGAGAAAACTGCCATTCACTTTCGTTGTCTGTCTTGGGACTGATTCAGAGCCAGGTGAGATTTTCACTCCTGTTTTAGGAGAGAAAACTGCCATTCACTTTCATTGTCTGTCTTGGGACTGATTCAGAGCCAGGTGAGATTTTCACTCCTGTTTTAGGAGAGAAAACTGCCATTCACTTTCATTGTCTGTCTTGAGACTGATTCAGAGCCAGGTGAGATTTTCACTCCTGTTTTAGGAGAGAAAACTGCCATTCACTTTCTTTGGTGTCGATTCAGAGCCAGGTGAGAATTCTCGCTTCTTTTTCTTGGAAGAGAAAACTGCCATTCACTTTCGTTGTCTGTCTTGGGACTGATTCAGAGCCAGGTGAGATTTTCACTCCTGTTTTAGGAGAGAAAACTGCCATTCACTTTCATTGTCTGTCTTGGGACTGATTCAGAGCCAGGTGAGATTTTCACTCCTGTTTTAGGAGAGAAAACTGCCATTCACTTACATTGTCTGTCTTGGGACTGATTCAGAGTCAGGTGAGATTTTCACTCCTGTTTTAGGAGAGAAAACTGCCATTCACTTTCATTGTCTGTCTTGAGACTGATTCAGAGCCAGGTGAGATTTTCACTCCTGTTTTAGGAGAGAAAACTGCCATTCTCTTACATTGTCTGTCTTGGGACTGATTCAGAGCCAGGTGAGATTTTCACTCCTGTTTTAGGAGAGAAAACTGCCATTAACTTCCATTGTCTGTCTTGGGACTGATTCAGAGACAGGTGAGAATTCTCACTCCTGTTTTAAGAGAGAAAACTGCCATTCAGTTTCTTTGGTGTCGATTCAGAGCCAGGTGAGAATTCTCGCTTCTTTTTCTTGGAAGAGAAAACTGCCATTCACTTTCGTTGTCTGTCTTGAGACTGATTCAGAGCCAGGTGAGATTTTAACTCCTGTTTTAGGAGAGAAAACTGCCATTCACTGTCATTGCCTGTCCTGGGACTGATTCAGAGCCAGGTGAGAATTCTCACTCCTGTTTTAGGAGAGAAAACTGCCATTCACTCTCATTGTCTGTCTTGGGACTGATTCAGAGCCAGGTGAGATTTTAACTCCTGTTTTAGGAGAGAAAGCTGCCATTCACTTTCATTGTCTACCTTGGGACTGATTCAGAGACAGGTGAGATTTTCACTCCTGTTTTAGGAGAGAAAACTGCCATTCACTTTCATTGTCTGTCTTGGGACTGATTCAGAGCCAGGTGAGAATTCTCACTCCTGTTTTAGGAGAGAAAACTGCCATTCACTTTCGTTGTCTGTCTTGGGACTGATTCAGAGCCAGGTGAGATTTTCACTCCTGTTTTAGGAGAGAAAACTGCCATTCACTTTCATTGTCTGTCTTGGGACTGATTCAGAGCCAGGTGAGATTTTCACTCCTGTTTTAGGAGAGAAAACTGCCATTCACTTTCATTGTCTGTCTTGAGACTGATTCAGAGCCAGGTGAGATTTTCACTCCTGTTTTAGGAGAGAAAACTGCCATTCACTTTCTTTGGTGTCGATTCAGAGCCAGGTGAGAATTCTCGCTTCTTTTTCTTGGAAGAGAAAACTGCCATTCACTTTCGTTGTCTGTCTTGGGACTGATTCAGAGCCAGGTGAGATTTTCACTCCTGTTTTAGGAGAGAAAACTGCCATTCACTTTCATTGTCTGTCTTGGGACTGATTCAGAGCCAGGTGAGATTTTCACTCCTGTCTTAGGAGAGAAAACTGCCATTCACTTTCATTGTCTGTCTTGGGACTGATTCAGAGCCAGGTGAGATTTTCACTCCTGTTTTAGGAGAGAAAACTGCCATTCACTTTCATTGTCTGTCTTGAGACTGATTCAGAGCCAGGTGAGATTTTCACTCCTGTTTTAGGAGAGAAAACTGCCATTCTCTTACATTGTCTGTCTTGGGACTGATTCAGAGCCAGGTGAGATTTTCACTCCTGTTTTAGGAGAGAAAACTGCCATTCTCTTACATTGTCTGTCTTGGGGCTGATTCAGAGCCAGGTGAGAATGTACCTCCTGTTGCTGAATCACTGCCAAGGTAGACAATGAATTTGAATGGCCACTTTCTCTCCTTAAAAGGTAGTAGAGTTTCTTTACCTGGTGCTGAATTGACCCGTTGGTGGCATAAAACCCAAATCTAAAAGATTCCAAGGCCGGCTTCTGCCCCCCCCCCGGGGGTATCCCACATTGGGAGATGGCCCTGTAAGGCTAACCTCTTCCCTATCCTACGGTGCATGTGTCGGCTCTCGTCCAATCAGAGCCGCTTACTGTGCATACATTATCCGGCTCCTCCCTTCTGCAGTCGGGAGCAGCCCTGAATGGTCAGACGTGCGCTCTGATTGGACGAGAGCCCGCGCATGTGCCGCAGCCCCCCGGAAGAGGTGAGTATTACAGGGCGATCGGGGGAGGGGGTCACATGGCCGGGCATCCAAAATCTCGGTTTTTGTTCCGCTTTAACAGCTGCGGGTCCCCCGGCATTAAAGTGGACCAAAACCCAGCTGGATCCTATAGATTCCCGGGCCGATCCATTCTCTCCGCGGGGGGGCGTCCAGAATCGGGATGTCCCGCTTTGTGAAACCCCCCAGGATGCCCCGTTCACTTACCTTAATCCTTAAGACGTCGTTTAGGTGTGCATAGCTCAGCGGCTCCAAGCGCACTGATTGGACGAGCGGCCGCACATGCTCAGTAGGACCGCGGTGAGTTTCCTCGGGAGATCTGGGAGGTTTCACACAGCGGGGTGCCCCCGATCGGGATGCTCCGGGGGTAGCGGGCCAAAACCCAGGATAGTCAAACTCCTGGGTTTTGGTCCACTTTAAAGGGATCCACAGCTATTGTTCTCTGTTGATCAGAAGAGAACGATGGTGATTGTCAATCAAACTTACCTTTTCATCCATTGATCTCATTTAAAGTGGAACAAAACCCAGGATTTTGACTATCCCCAGGGCGGGGATGCCCCGCTGTGTGGTCGGCCAATCTGACATATCCTCCCCCGGTCTTATCGCGCATGCGCAGCCTTTCGTCCAATCAGCGCGCTTGGATCTGCTCCCACCGCTTTGTTTAAAGTGGACCAACACTCAGGATTTTCACTATCTTTGGTGTTGGTCCACTTTCGCGGGGCACCCCGATCGGGAAGCCCCTAAAATCTTACCTTATCAGCGATGGACCAGCGACGGATAAGCCGCCGCCTCTCGCACGTCCCTCTTACAGGCCGCGCGCCGGCCATTCACAAACGGCCGGCGCGGGTGCGCACCCTGCTAGAGGGCCGCGCGGGAGGCGGTGGCGGCGGCTTATCTGTCACTTGTCCGGCGCCTATAAGGTACGTTTTTAGGGGCTTTCTGGGGGGTTTCACACAGTGGGACATCCCGATTTCGGATGCCCCGCGGGGGGGGTGGATCTGATCGGCCCGGGAATCTTATAGATTCCTGGGCCGATCAGGGGTGGGTGTTGGTCCACTTTAAAGTGGACTAAAACCCAGGATTTTGACTATCCTGGGTTGTGGTCCTTCCCCCTCAAGACACCCCACTAGGGGATGCCCCACTGTGTGAAACCCCCGAGATCACCCGAAGAAACTCACCTCTGCCCGGTCCAACAGGGCATGCGCGGCCGCTCGTCCAATCAGCGCGCTTGGAGCCAATGACATCACAGCATCTAAAACGGCGTCTAAGTCCAGCGGCGCCAAGCGTGCTGGCGGCCGCATCCCCCGCTTCCCTCTGACAGGGAGTATACCAGTGCGGCCCATTCACAAGTGCCTGGTTTGGGCATGCGCCCTGCTAAAGGGATAGCGGGGATGTGGGCGTAACGCAGGCATGCGCCATTGGACCGGGAAAGAAGGAGAGTTTATGGGCAACCTGGGGGGTATTACACAGCGAGGCATCCCGAATATGGATGCCCCGGGGGGGAGGGAATGAGTCGGCCCTGGAATCTTATAGATTTCAGGGCTGTTGGGGGCATGGGTTTTGTTGTTCATTCTCAGCTGCAATACCTGAGATACTTACCCGCCTCTGGTTTCGCCGACTTACCTGGCAGCGCGTTTTCTAAGCTTCTTCTTCTCAACAATGGCGGCTCCTGTTTCCTGTCACCCTAATCAGGCGATGAATTAAAGCCACCAATTAGAAAACCTGCGAATCTCGTCCCGGGGACAAAGCCGCCATTGTTTGGCGTAAGTGGCCGGGCGCAGCGGGCGGTGCGAGCTGTGGCGGTGAGACGGGCGGATGTTTCTTGATTGAATTGTGTAAAATTCCAGCGCGCCCCCACGTTAATAAGGCGGCGGTGTCATTTACTGGTGAGTCCAGCTGCGGCCAATTAGGAGCCATCGCCAGATGAAGCGCAGGCTTGTTCGCCGGACCGATTGCATCATTGCAAAGAAAGTTTAGGTATACCTTACAGTGTGTACACACACATATATATCTATATATATATATAAAAATATATATATATTATATATATAAATATATCAATATAATATATATATAATAATCAATATAATATGTATAATAAATATAAAATCTAATATTATTTATATATATATATATATATATATATATATATATATATATATATATATATATATATTATATCAGTATATAGATAGACAGATTTACATATATAATAGATTTAATGCCCACCTGAGGGAGATGGAGAACTAATGGCGCCCCAGCCCCACCAACCCTCATCTGTCTGCTGGTGGAAGCAGTGACAGCTTTGGGGTTTCACTGGGTAATTTGCCTCAAGGGCTGAGAGGCCACAAACCTTAAGAAAACACGACCCCGGGTCACGAAAAACACAGCCCGGCCACCTGAAACCTCAAACCGCGCAGGGGAGGACGGCGGAGAAACACCTTAGGTGTGGCTGGTGGGTGGGGGATGGGGGACGAGGATATTAACTATTTAAATAAAAATTTATAGTTGCTTGAGGAGTGTTTGATTATTGTTATTATTATTATTATTATTAATAATAATAATGATAATAATAATAATAAGTATGAAAAAAATAATAATAATAACTGTATATATAGCTATATATATATATATATATATATATATAGCTATATATATATATATATATATAGCTATATATATATATAGCTATATATATATAGCTATATATATATATATATATATATAGCTATATATATATATATATATATATATATATATATGCTATGGAAGATTTTGCACTTTAGAAATAAATAATTATATATATATATATATATATATATATATATATATATATATATATATACATTGATCTAGGGTTACTGTATATCTGTAGGAATCAAAGCAACTGGACAGCTAGGCCCTTATTTATGAAGGAATAGCGACAGGTAGCGACTGGTGAGCGGCCGGTAATGACGGGCCCCGCCACGAGAACGCCGGCTCCCCACCACAATCACACATTTATCAAGCCAATCCTGCTTAGCGACTGAGATAGCGCCATATAGCGACTCATTCATCATTATTCCAGCCTCAGCCCACAGCGCCAGCATCCGACCTTGAACAGCGACAGGTATGACGCGCTCCAATGCATTTCAATGGATTAATCTTTAAATATTAATAATTAATTGTTATTAATGTTTTTTTTTTTTTTTTTTTAAATGTGAAAAATTCTGTGACCACTTCTGCCATTTTAGATAATTTTTTAAATGGCATTTCACAGCGCTTGAATTTTTTGAGCGTGATTTTTTGATGAATATGGTGGAAGCCGGTCGCTCTGACCAGTCGCTATCATGCGCACCCATACATCGCGGAACCTGTCAAATGGCGACTCGTAACCTTGTATTGAACATTACGCCACACCGACTGAATCGCTGTCAACAACCGAACAAGGGCCAAGCACAGCGACTACTAGCGGGCGCTGTGAAAATACCGCTACAGTCGCTCAACTGTCGCTACATGTCGCTATTAATAAATCAGCCTCCTAGTCCACAGCAAGCCAGCTCAAGCTGCGCTAGGGAGGACACCAGGCCGCGGAGGAGCCCTTTAGGTGTGGCTGGAGGGGGGGGGGGGATATTACTTATTTAAGTAAAAACAATACTGTTTGTGTTTTATTAATATTATTATTAATAATAATAATAATAATATAAATAGGTTCTCATTCATCCAGGTCATGGATATCCTACAGATATAATAATATAACCATAATTATAATAATGTTTATGTGTTTATTTCCTTAAAGGAATATTCTATAAATACAGTCATTATAAAATATATTTTGAATATAGTTTATTGATATGTGATTACATATACATTTTAAAATGTTATATAAAATGAAAATAAGTATTTTTTATAATTACCGGTATAATGTTTGAAACAAGATCATAATAAGGTAAATACGTGTGCTTAATATTATTATATACTAATGATAATAATAATAATAATTATAATAAAAATAATACTATATGAAGGTTCTTATTCATCCAGGTCATGGTACGGTATATCTGTGGGAATAAATAATAATAAATAAATGTCTTGCTTTTTTTTTATATAGAAATAATAATAATCATCATCATAGTTGTAGTAAAAATGATAATAATAATAATAATAATAACAACATAATCTAAATAACATTCAATAACAAGTATAATGACATTTTTATGTGTTTATTTCAATAAAGGAACTTTATATAAATACAGTAATTCTAACATGTATGATGGGTGCTTTAATTCTACATTTATAAATACACCTTTTGTAGTAGTGTCATTTTATATTTTTTTAATATATTATAAAATTTACTTATAAAACAATATCATATAAATACACTGTTTAGAATGTATATTTAGTTACCTCTAGTTATATTTTCAGTTTAGTTAGAATGTTACTGCAGACTTGGAGGCCGATTCATTAATAGCGGCAGGTAGCGACAGTTGAGCGCCTGTAGCGGCATTTTCAGAGCGCCCGCTAGTAGCCGCTGTGCTTGGCCGTTGTTCGGTAGTTGATAGCGACTCAGTCGGTTTGCCGTAATGTTGAATATTGGGTGAGGAGTCGCTATTTGACAGGTTCCGCGCTGTATGGGAGCGCATGATAGCGACTGGCCCTAGCGACCGGCTCCCACTATATTCATTAAAAAATCACGCTCAAAAAATTATTGCGCTGTAAAATGCATGTTTAAACCCCAGAGCGCTGGCGGCGATGGGTTAAAAGTAGTTTTTTAACCCCCAAACAACCAGATTTTTGGAAACAAAAAAAACAAGTTTTTTAAATAATTTAGTAATATGAATACATTAATATCAGACCTGTAATATCAATTCTGTACAATTTTTATTTTTTATTTTTTTTTAACCTTAAAAAAATTATCTAAAATGGCAGAAGTGGTCACAGAATTTTTCACATTTAAAAAAAAAAAAATAAAATAATAACAATTAATTATGAATATTTAAAGATTGTTCCATTGAAATGCATTGGAGAGCGCCAGGTAGCGAGAGGTCATACCTGTCGCTGTTCAAGGTCGGACACTGGCGCTGTGGGCTGAGGCTGGAATAATGATGAATGAGTGGCTATATGGCGCTATCTCAGTCGCTAAGCAGGATCGGCTTGATAAATGTGTGATTGTGGTGGGGAGCCGGCGTTCTCGTGGCGGTGCCCGTCATTACCGGCCGCTCACCAGTCGCTACCTGTCGCTATTCCTTCATAAATAAGGGCCTTGATCCCATAAGGTCCCGCTGGCTCCTCCTTCGCGGTTTTAGTGTCGTTGGTCCTCGCGCTCCTTCCCCTGGCCTCATTCAGCTCCATGCAGAATTAATGTCGGTGTGGGCCGCTCTTGAGCCCCCATGTTATAGGCACCCTGCTTCCACGTGCCTAGTAACCGCCAGCAGGGGGCGCTCAGCACGGTCAGGGGACAAGTGCGCTGTCAGCTTGGGAGCTGATAATGCTGAAACAGGAGAACAAGAGACCACAGGACTTTGTGGGATCGAGTCTGCAGGATAGCAGATACGTGCCATTTATTATTTTTTACTGCCTGGACAGGGCGTTTGAAGTAGACCAAAACCCCAAAATGGTCCATTTAGGGATGCTTGTCCACTGAATAACCCATAGGAAGCCCAAATATCTATCTTCCTGGGCCCACTGAAGCCGTGTCCATATGTTCAATGCACTGTCAGCAACCAATAGCGCTTGGCCTATCAGTGGTGGCTGCAGTGATTTCCTCTTCAGATTGGATAAGCTGTGCTCTCCTGCTGTGGAGCAGAGACATCCAGTGTTACCTGTGGGTGCTCTATCAATTAATATGTTACTGGTATTTATTAATAGAATTAATGAGGAACACAAGGAAACCGCTGCACCAACCAAAGTTAAAACCAATGCAAACCAACAAGTGTGCAGCGGTCCCATGAAGCAACTATACACAATATTTGCAACACCTTGCCCTGAGGAAGCGACGCTTGTTCGCCGTCGTCACGGTACGCGTGGGAGGCGGGCACTGTACATATCCTGGTAATTAATAATCTATAATATACTTTTACTATACTTTAGACTGTAAGCTCGCAAGGGCGGGGCTCTCTCCCCTATTGTATCTTGTACTCAGAATATCCATTGTCAACTCTGTAAAACTGAATTTGAAATAGTATATGTACCATATGTTTCTACCCTGTCTGTAATTACTACTTTGTAAAGCGCTACGGAAGATGATGGCGCTATATAAATAAACAATAATAATAATAATCATTCCACATTTTGGTCATGGTTATTCCCTCTGGATAAAGTTTTTGCACAATGTATATGTATTTTTTATGGTAGATTAGGTTAGCACATTGCACCTTGGGGGTCCCCCTGTTTTTCTGGGGAATCTAGATATGTATAAGTGATCACATTATCCTGGTTTGCACAATTCGTGAGAGTTAGCACATTGCACTTTATAGAAGGTTTTATTAAGAGGGATCATGTTTGTGAGGGATTAAGAAGAGGGATAACTTAAAGGTACATGACAACAAGTATTGTTATTTGATTCTTTAATATCCAGGTATTAATAGAGAATTGCACAGTGCCCGACAATTTTTTTATGGTGTTTTGTCTAGATTGTATGTTTTTAAATGGTTTTATTTGTATTTGTAAGCTCTATGTGAAACTTGAATAAAGAATGTAATAAGGAAGAATAAGCTGTGCTGCCATTTGTGTGAGCAGAGCCCCCCCCCCCACGTGCTGGGTTTTGTTAATAGTATTAATGTTATGTTTTTATTGGTTTGATGGGGATATTACATTATAATGTAACTTTTCCATCATTTGTTTGTACCTAAACTTTTTATGGATCTCCTATTGAGTGCTGCGCCCTGACCTCTGTGCGCTTCCTGCGTCTGTAGAGGGCGCCGCTCTGTGCTATTGACTTTCCTGGAGGTGAGGAATCGATCCCTTCCTCCTCGGAAGCCCGGGCGCTCTATATTTATAGCGAGCAGAGCCGCAGAACCATTACTGTGGACGGCCGATAGTTACTTACAATGATACGTGCCTTGTACAATGCCACAGCAGATGATGGCGATATAACTGCTAGAAGTTCCCAGACTATCGTACTTCACTGGACGGGCAGCCTGCCAATCTGCACCATGGGCATAACCGCAGCTGCTAAGGGGCATCTCTTCCTCTTATGTATCCTCCCTTATACCCTAATAGATTGTAAGCTCTTCTCCTTCTGTATCCTCCCTTATACCCTAATAGAGTGTAAGCTCTTCTCCTCCTGTATCCTCCCTTATACCCTAATAGAGTGTAAGCTCTTCTCCTCCTGTATCCTCCCTTATACCCTAATAGATTGTAAGCTCTTCTCCTCCTGTATCCTCCCTTATACCCTAATAGAGTGTAAGCTCTTCTCCTTCTGTATCCTCCCTTATACCCTAATAGAGTGTAAGCTCTTCTCCTCCTGTATCCTCCCTTATACCCTAATAGATTGTAAGCTCTTCTCCTCCTGTATCCTCCCTTATACCCTAATAGAGTGTAAGCTCTTCTCCTTCTGTATCCTCCCTTATACCCTAATAGAGTGTAAGCTCTTCTCCTTCTGTATCCTCCCTTATACCCTAATAGAGTGTAAGCTCTTCTCCTTCTGTATTCTCCCTTATACCCTAATAGAGTGTAAGCTCTTCTCCTTTAGTATCCTCCCTTATACCCTAATAGAGTGTAAGCTCTTCTCCTTCAGTATCCTCCCTTATACCCTAATAGAGTGTAAGCTCTTCTCCTTCTGTATCCTCCCTTATACCCTAATAGAGTGTAAGCTCTTCTCCTCCTGTATCCTCGCTTATACCCTAATAGAGTGTAAGCTCTTCTCCTTCTGTATCCTCCCTTATACCCTAATAGAGTGTAAGCTCTTCTGGCTACTGTAACCTACTGTATAAAGTGCCATGTTTACATTCAGTCCTCTGAAGTTACAACTGACATTTATTAGGGACGACCCCTATGTCGGTGGTGGAGGCTCCCTTAATGTAGACCTGTCATGAGGCAGCTTGTGCTGTCAGGCCACATTACAATACACACAGCTCTTTGTTTGCTGTAGTAATTAGAGTTCTAATCTAAACTCAGTCTGTGTAAATAGAGTTTTGTTTACCCTCTGCAGCAAGCCAGTGATCAGGATCAGAAAAGGTCCATAGACATCAGGTTATTCAGGCCAATTGTAGAGCAGGGCGCTGAATGGTTAGCCCTGGAGTCTATTTCCCCTGCAGAAGATAAGTTACATGTAAATCAGTGAAACTCTTTTTTCACAGGCTGAGCTCTCTAACTGGAATTAGGTCACAGCAGGATCATGAGGTTATAATGGCAAATTGTCCTCATCCTTTAACACTCCTGCAGCTGCACCCCCCCATCCTGACATCTCTTGCAGTTCCTGCCCTCCTGCCAACGCGCGGGCGCAGTCTTGGCACGGGCGCTGTAATTCTACAATCCCCGTGCGGTCTGGTAATTCTAGATTCTCTGGCAGCTCCGATCATCTTCCCCCGTCCAAGTTCTCGACGTTTTCCATCTGATCAGAGTCACCAGGGGAATTTTTTCCCTCCCTCAAGGCGGAGGCGCAGCTCAGGACCGTGTCGGGGCAAATCACTGAACTCTGCCGGGGCTTACAATCTATTAGGGTATAAGGGAGGATACAGAAGGAGAAGAGCTTACACTCTATTAGGGTATAAGGGAGGATACAGGAGGAGAAGAGCTTACACTCTATTAGGGTATAAGGGAGGATGCAGAAGGGAGAAGAGCTTACACTCTATTAGGGTATAAGGGAGGATACAGAAGGAGAAGAGCTTACACTCTATTAGGGTATAAGGGAGGATGCAGAAGGGAGAAGAGCTTACACTCTATTAGGGTATAAGGGAGGATACAGGAGGAGAAGAGCTTACAGTCTATTAGGGTATAGGGGAGGATACAGAAGGAGAAGAGCTTACAATCTATTAGGGTATAAGGGAGGATACAGGAGGAGAAGAGCTTACACTCTATTAGGGTATAAGGGAGGATACAGGAGGAGAAGAGCTTACACTCTATTAGGGTATAAGGGAGGATACAGGAGGAGAAGAGCTTACACTCAATTAGGATATAAGGGAGGATACAGAAGGAGAAGAGCTTACACTCTATTATGGTATAAGGGAGGATACAGAAGGAGAAGAGCTTACACTCTATTAGGGTATAAGGGAGGATACAGGAGGAGAAGAGCTTACACTCTATTAGGGTATAAGGGAGGATACAGAAGGAGAAGAGCTTACAATCTATTAGGGTATAAGGAAGGATACAGAAGGAGAAGAGCTTACACTCTACGGTTATGGCAATCGCTCTTATACCAGGTATGATTGTACAGATGGTGCAGTGTGTGGGGGGGGGGGGGGAACGTGCCGCTGCTGTTTGGCGCTTGTTTTCAGGGCTGTAATCTGTTTGCTTAGCAGACAAAGGGCAGCAAATGAGCGATTGATCGGTGTGAAGAGGCTCGGGCGGCACAGGCTGGGGGGGGGGGGGGGATTAGCCGGGCGTTGGCCTCTTGGCTCTGGGTGTGAAGATTTCCCGGCACTGTGCAGGAGGTTGAGCCCGATTTTCAGGGATGGCCCCATCACCTGGCCTGTGCTACAACCAACCAATCACTTGAGTTCTTGCTGTCTGGGGCCATCCAATCAGATCATATACTCCTTTGGATGGGGTAAGTACAGGTTAGTCTCTCTATGATGCCCCAAACTCTCTAAGGGTCCTGGTCCACAGAGACTCTAAATGAGCCTCACCTACCCCTCACCGCACCATCACTGATCCCCTGCATTAGAGACATACTCAGCTTTTCCCAGCAGAGCACCATACGATACATACTCACCCGAGTTCCCACCCAAGTACACCTCTAATAGATGAGGTGCACCAAACTCAAGTTCCCACCCGAATACACCTCTAATAGATGAAGTGCACCAAACTCAAGTTCCCACCCGAATACACCTCTAATAGATGAAGTGAACCAAACTCAAGTTCCCATCCGAATACACCTCTAATAGATGAAGCGCACCAAACTCAAGTTCCCACCTGCATACACCTCTAATAGATGAAGTGTACCAAACTCAAGTTCCCACCCGAATACACCTCTAATAGATGAAGTGTACCAAACTCAAGTTCCCACCTGAATACACCTCTAATAGATGAAGTGTACCAAACTCAAGTTCCCACCTGAATACACCTCTAATAGATGAAGTGTACCAAACTCAAGTTCCCACCTGAATACACCTCTAATAGATGAAGTGTACCAAACTCAAGTTCCCACCTGAATACACCTCTAATAGATGAAGTGTACCAAACTCAAGTTCTCACCTGAATACACCTCTAATAGATGAAGTGTACCAAACTCAAGTTCCCACCCGAATACACCTCTAATAGATGAAGTGTACCAAACTCAAGTTCCCACCCGAATACACCTCTAATAGATGAAGTGTACCAAACTCAAGTTCTCACCTGAATACACCTCTAATAGATAAAGTGCACCAAACTCAAGTTCTCACCTGAATACACCTCTAATAGATGAAGTGTACCAAACTCAAGTTCTCACCCGAATACACCTCTAATAGATGAAGTGTACCAAACTCAAGTTCCCACCCGAATACACCTCTAATAGATGACGTGTACCAAACTCAAGTTCCCACCCGAATACACCTCTAATAGATAAAGTGCACCAAACTCAAGTTCCCACCTGAATACACCTCTAATAGATGAAGTGTACCAAACTCAAGTTCCCACCCGAATACACCTCTAATAGATGAAGTGTACCAAACTCAAGTTCCCACCCGAATACACCTCTAATAGATGAAGTGTACCAAACTCAAGTTCTCACCCGAATACACCTCTAATAGATGAAGTGTACCAAACTCAAGTTCCCACCCGAATACACCTCTAATAGATGAAGTGTACCAAACTCAAGTTCCCACCCGAATACACCTCTAATAGATGAAGTGTACCAAACTCAAGTTCCCACCCGAATACACCTCTAATAGATGAAGTGCACCAAACTCAAGTTCCCACCCGAATACACCTCTAATAGATGAAGTGCACCAAACTTAAGTTCCCACCCGAATACACCTCTAATAGATGAAGTGCACCAAACTCAAGTTCCCACCCGAATACACCTCTAATAGATGAAGTGTACCAAACTCAAGTTCCCACCCGAATACACCTCTAATAGATGAAGTGTACCAAACTCAAGTTCCCACCCGAATACACCTCTAATAGATGAAGTGTACCAAACTCGAGTTCCCACCCGAATACACCTCTAATAGATGAAGTGTACCAAACTCAAGTTCTCACCCGAATACACCTCTAATAGATGAAGTGTACCAAACTCAAGTTACCACCTGAATACACCTCTGATAGATGAAGTGTACCAAACTCAAGTTCCCACCCGAATACACCTCTAATAGATGAAGTGTACGAAACTCAAGTTCCCATTCGAACACACCTCTAATAGATGAAGTGCACCAAACTCAAGTTCCCACCCAAATACACCTCTAATAGATGAAGTGCACTAAATTCAAGTTCCCACCTGAATACACCTCTTATAGATGAAGTGTACCAAACTCAAGTTCCCACCCAAATACACCTCTAATAGATGAAAGGCACCAAACTCAAGTTCCCACCCAGTTACACCTCTAATAGATAAAGTGCACCAAACTCCAGTTCCCACCCAAATACACCTCTAATAGATGAAGTGCACTAAACTCAAGTTCGCACCTGAATACACCTCTAATAGATAAAGTGCACCAAACTCAAGTTCCCACCCAATTACACCTCTAATAGATGAAGTGCACTAAATTCAAGTTCCCACCTGAATACACCTCTAATAGATGAAGTGCTCCAAACTCAAGTTCCCACCCAAATACACCTCTAATAGATGAAAGGCACCAAACTCAAGTTCCCACCCAGTTACACCTCTAATAGATAAAGTGCACCAAACTCCAGTTCCCACCCAAATACACCTCTAATAGATGAAGTGCACTAAACTCAAGTTCCCACCTGAATACACCTCTAATTGATGAAGCGCACCAAACCCAAGTTCCCACCAGATTACACCTCTAATAGATAAAGTGCACCAAACTCAAGTTCCCACCTGAATACACCTCTAATAGATGAAGTGCACCAAACTCAAGTTCCCACCCAATTACACCTCTAATAGATGAAGTGCACTAAATTCAAGTTCCCACCTGAATACACCTCTAATAGATGAAGTGCTCCAAACTCAAGTTCCCACCCAAATACACCTCTAATAGATGAAAGGCACCAAACTCAAGTTCCCACCCAGTTACACCTCTAATAGATAAAGTGCACCAAACTCCAGTTCCCACCCAAATACACCTCTAATAGATGAAGTGCACTAAACTCAAGTTCCCACCTGAATACACCTCTAATTGATGAAGCGCACCAAACCCAAGTTCCCACCAGATTACACCTCTAATAGATAAAGTGCACCAAACTCAAGTTCCCACCTGAATACACCTCTAATAGATGAAGTGAACCAAACTCAAGTTCCCACCCGAATACACCTCTAATAGATGAAGTGCACCAAACTCAAGTTCCCACCCGAATACACCTCTAATAGATAAAGTGCACCAAACTCAAGTTCCCACCCAAATACACCTCTAATAGATGAAAGGCACCAAACTCAAGTTCCCACCCAGTTACACCTCTAATAGATAAAGTGCACCAAACTCCAGTTCCCACCCAAATACACCTCTAATAGATAAAGTGCACCAAACTCCAGTTCCCACCCAAATACACCTCTAATAGATGAAGTGCACCAAACTCAAGTACCCACCTGAATACACCTCTAATAGATGAAGTGCACCAAACCCAAGTTCCCACCCAGTTACACCTCTAATAGATGAAGTGCGCCAAACTTAAGTTCCCACCTGAACACACCTTTAATAGATGAAGTGCACCAAACTCAAGTTCCCACCTGAACCCACCTCTAATAGATGAAGTGCACCAAACCCAAGTTCCCACCCAGTTACACCTCTAATAGATGAAGTGTGCCAAACTCAAGTTTCCACCTGAACACACCTCTAATAGATGAAGTGCACTAAACTCAAGTTCCCACCCAAATACACCTCTAATAGATGAAGTGCAGCAAACCCAAGTTCCCACCTGAACATACTTCTAATAGATGAAGTGCACCAAACTAAAGTTCCCACCTGAACACACCTCTAATAGATGAAGTGCACCAAACTCAAGTTCCCACCCAGTTACACCTCTAATAGATGAAGTGCACCAAACTCAAGTTCCGACCTGAACACACCTCTAATAGATGAAGTGCACCAAACTCAAGTTCCCACCCAAATACACCTCTAATAGATAAAGTGCACCAAACTCAAGTTCCCACCTAAATTCACCTCTAATAGATAAAGTGCACCAACTTCAAGTTCCCACCTGAATACACCTCTAATAGATAAAGTGCACCAAACTCAAGTTCCCACCTAAATTCACCTCTAATAGATAAAGTGCACCAACTTCAAGTTCCCACCCAAATACACCTCCAATAGATGAAGTGCACCAAACTCATGTTCCCACCTGAACATACTTCTAATAGATGAAGTGCACCAAACTCAAGTTCCCACCTGAACACACCTCTAATAGATGAAGTACAACAAACTCAAGTTCCCACCCAGTTACACCTCTAATAGATGAAGTGTACCAAACTCAAGTTCCCACCTGAATACACCTCTAATAGATGAAGCGCACCAAACTCAAGTTCCCACCCGAATACACCTCTAATAGATGAAGTGCACCAAACTCATGTTCCTAACCAGGTACACCTCTAATAGATGAAGTGCACCAAACTCAAGTTCCCTCCCAGTTACACCTCTAATAGATGAAGTGCACCAAACTCAAGTTCCCACCCGAATACACCTCCAATAGATGAAGTGCACCAAACTCATGTTCCTAACCAGGTACACCTCTAATAGATGAAGTGCAACAAACTCAAGTTCCCACCCAGTTACACCTCTAATAGATAAAGTGCACCAAACTCCAGTTCCCACCGGAATACACCTCCAATAGATGAAGTGCACCAAACTCATGTTCCTAACCAGGTACACCTCTAATAGATGAAGTGCACCAAACTCAAGTTCCCACCCAGTTACACCTCTAATAGATAAAGTGCACCAAACTCCAGTTCCCACCGGAATACACCTCTAATAGATGAAGTGCACCAAACTCAAGTTCCCACCTGAATACACCTCTAATAGATGAAGTGCACCAAACTCAAGTTCCCACCCAGTTACACCTCTAATAGATAAAGTGCACCAAACTCAAGTTCCCACCTGAATACACCTCTAATAGATGAAGTACACCAAACTCAAGTTCCCACCTGAATACACCTCTAATAGATGAAGTGCACCAAACTCAAGTTCCCTCCAGAATGCACCTCTAATAGATAAAGTGCATCAAACTCAAGTTCCCACCCAGTTACACCTCTAATAGATAAAGTGCACCAAACTCAAGTTCCCACCTGAATACACCTCTAATAGATAAAGTTCACCAAACTCAAGTTCCCACCCATTTACACCTCTAATAGATGAAGTGTACCAAACTCAAGTTCCCACCCGAATACACCTCTAATAGATGAAGTGCACCAAACTCAAGTTCCCACCCAGTTACACCTCTAATAGATAAAGTGCACCAAACTCAAGTTCCCACCTGAATACACCTCTAATAGATGAAGTACACCAAACTCAAGTTCCCACCTGAATACACCTGTAATAGATGAAGTGCACCAAACTCAAGTTCCCTCCAGAATGCACCTCTAATAGATAAAGTGCATCAAACTCAAGTTCCCACCCAGTTACACCTCTAATAGATAAAGTGCACCAAACTCAAGTTCCCACCTGAATACACCTCTAATAGATAAAGTTCACCAAACTCAAGTTCCCACCCATTTACACCTCTAATAGATGAAGTGTACCAAACTCAAGTTCCCACCCGAATACACCTCTAATAGATGAAGTGTACCAAACTCAAGTTCCCACCTAAATACACCTTTACACAAGAAAATCTTCTGGCCATAAGTGACCACTAAGTCGTCTATGACTTTTTCACTCATCAGACAAATCTTCAAACCCACCAGATTCCATTGTACTTTCTCGGAAATTCAGAGGGATTGCTTAACAATTTCACCCATCCTATTTTATGGGCAACTTAGTGCAACTCAGAGCAGATTAGACACAACGCGTAGGAGGAGCAGAGATGTTGATTTCATGACCCTTCTAATGGATTAAGTGCTCTCGACACTCTATTAAACCTTCCATGGGGCCCTTTTTCTTGTGTGTGGAGATGGTGGTGGGGTCTTGGCAGTTTTTTTTTTCTCCTCTTGGATTCTTGTCTCTCGCTGAGTATTTGGAGTGATACCCCTTCGCGGAGGGTGGTCAGACATCCTTCTCCTCTCAAAGCAGCTGTTTTTACTATTACGCATTAACCTCTTTGCGTGCCAGGCCTTTGTAACGTGAAAGGCCCGCGTCCCCCCAGCTATTCCAAGGTTTTCATTGGCAGCTGGCACCTCTGCATGCTTTTTAACTCTCACGTATGGAAAAAAAAAGAGAAAAGGAAAAAAAATTGTCCCCTTATTTATTTTTCAGCTCTCTGCCGAAATCCGAACGTTGCCTTTTTCTCTTGAGCCCTCGATCCTCTCCAGATTGGGACCCTTAAGCAACCTTCTCCTTTTGTCCTCCGTTCAATAAAACCCGAAGAGAGAAAAGAAGTTTAAAAAGAAGCGGAGGGAGGAGGGGGGCGATGAGTATAAAGAAAAAACGACCCAAGGGGCAATAGTCTCTTGAGCCAGCTCGTTGCATTACAATGAATAGAGACTCGATTAAGCCTCGTTCTGCCTGTTAAAGTTTCCATGGGTTACTCAGCCCCCATATGGAAAGCATGCAGTGTATTATTGCTGGCCTCCAGGCCTCATTGTGGCCTCCAGCCATGACTGGCAGTTGAAGCCCCTCCTCACACTTGACACTGCCTGTGTTTATCTAATGCGTAGAAGGGGGGCTGTTAGCCGCGCGCATTGTCTGCTGCTATGAGAGGGACACCGGGAGGGGGTCTAAGAGGGGAAGAGAGAGAAGGGCCTTTATGAATATTCAAGAGCCGTCATCAATGGCCAAGATGGGGTGGTGGTGGGGGGGAGCAGATGGAATTCATGTAGAGAAACGTACCCCCCCCCCCCCCTTCACTCCGACCATTAAAACCGGAGCTCCCGCCTTAACTCTCCCACCCTAATACCTCCACTTCCATGGGCATCTCAGGAGGAGTGTGGGAGCTGCATTTATCCAATTAAGCAAGCTTGTCAAGATTGAGTTGATCGGGACGTAAATTAAAAGAAACCGGGCCACAAAAAAAGAAAAGAAAGAAGAAAACAAGCTTTCTTCCCTCCTTTTTTAATAGGTCCCATTGTTGTTTTGCTCTTTATCCAAAGCTGAATGCGATTAAGCTAAAATAAATGTAGGGTTTCTCCCAAAAGTGGAAGGGTATGAGAAGCACCTTCTGGGAGGTTACTCTGGACCAGGCCTGTGAGTTTTGGACTCCCTCCGTGTTATTGCTCGGAAGTTGTTTTATTTTTTGGATTTTTTTTTTCAATTCTGGATCACTGGCTTGGCCTACAGACTGGTTACGGAAGGGTCGCCGCTGGTTCCGCTTGTTTCTAGGTGGTCTCCTGAATGTTTGATTGTTGCGGAAGGAACTTGTCGCGACGATGAATATATTCTTTTACGCTCAGGCGCCTGGTGCATTTTATTGCCAAGGTGGAGCTGGCACTGGTCTCATCGTACTTCGTGCCATCGGGCCGATTAAGGACTATTTTCACTTTTGCTCAATGGGTCTACTTATGTTTTCATATTTGATGCAGTAGAAGGAGACCTACTCAAACCATGGCCATCCTAGTAGTCAACCAATATTACTTAGGTCAATTCCTAATGGTAGTCAGGTGTCTCCATCCTAGTAGTCAAACAATATTACTTAGGTCAATTCCTAATGGTAAGGTGAAGGTCCGGATCAATGTGAGCAATCTGTATGTACAGGGGGGAAACATACAAGATAGGCTCTTATTCAGGGTGAGGGTCCGGATTAATGTGAGCAATCTGTATATACAGGGGGGAACCTATATTCAGGGTGAGGGTTCAGATTAATGTGGGCAATCTGTATGTACAGGGGGGGACATACAAGATAGGCTCTTATTCAGGATGAGGGTCCGGATTAATGTGAGCAATCTGTATGTACAGGGGGGAAACATACAAGTTAGGCTCTTATTCAGGGTGAGGGTCCGGATTAATGTGAGCAATCTGTATGTACAGGGGGGAAACATACAAGATAGGCTCTTATTCAGGGTGAGGGTCCAGATTAATGTGAGCAATCTGTATGTACAGGGGGGAAACCTATAAGATAGGATCTTATTCGTGGTGAGGGCCCAGTTTAATGTGGGCAGTGGGCAATCTGTATGTACGGGGGGGGGGCATACAAGATAGGCTCTTATTCAGGATGAGGGTCCGGATTAATGTGGGCAATCTGTATGTACAGAGTGGGAAACATACAAGATAGACTCTTATTCAGGGTGAAGGTCTGGATTAAAGTGGGCAATCTGTATGTACAGGGGGGAACATACAAGATAGGCTCTTATTCAGGGTGAAGGTCTGGATTAATGTGGGCAATCTGTATGTACAGGAGGGGAACATACATGATAGGCTCTTATTCAGGGTGAGGGTCCGGATTAATGTGGGCAATCTGTATGTACAGGGGGGAACATACAAGATAGGCTCTTATTCAGGGTGAAGGTCCAGATTAATGTGGGCAATCTGTATATACAGGAGGGGAACATACATGATAGGCTCTTATTCAGGGTGAAGGTCCGGATTAATGTGGGCAATCTGTATGTACAGGGGGGGGAATATATAAGATAGGCTCTTATTCACGGTGAAGGTCTGGATTAATGTGGGCAATCTGTATGTACAGGGTGTGGGAAACATATAAGATAGGCTCTTATTCAGGGTGAAGGTCCAGATTAATGTGAGGAATCTGTATGTCTGTATATACAGGGGCGGGGGGCAAACAAGATAGGCTCTTATTCAGGGTGAGGGTCTGGATTAATGTGAGCAATCTGTATGTACAGGGGGGGAAACATACAAGATAGGCTCTTATTCAGGGTGAAGGTTTGGATTAATGTGGGCAATCTGTATGTACAGGGTGGGGGGAACATACAAGATAGGCTCTTATTCAGGGTGAGGGTCCGGATTAATGTGAGCAATCTGAATGTACAGGGGGGAAACATACAAGATAGGCTCTTATTCAGGGTGAGGGTCCGGATTAATGTGAGCAATCTGTATGTACAGGGGGGGAACATACATGATAGGCTCTTATTCAGGGTGAAGGTCTGGATTAATGTGGGCAATCTGTATGTACAGCAGGGTGGGAACATACATGATAGGCTCTTGTTCAGGGTGAAGGTCCGGATTAATGTGGGCAATCTGTATGTACAGGGGGGGGGGGGGGACATACAAGATAGGCTCTAATTCAGGGTGAAGGTCCGGAATAATGTGGGCAATCTGTATGTACAGGGGGAGAGGAACATACAAGATAGGCTCTTATTCAGGGTGAGGGTCCGGATTAATGTGAGCAATCTGTATGTACAGGGGGGAAACATACAAGATAGGCTCTTATTCAGGGTGATTGCCTCTGGGGGCAATCTGTATGTACAGGGGGGGGGGAACATACAAGATAGGCTCTTATTCAGGGTGAAGGATTACACATCTAGATAAGGACCTTGGATGGCACAGAGACGTAAAGAGATGATTTGCATAGCTCCGCCTACTGCAAGGGCAATGCTATCTGTCCTTGGACTGGGTACTGTGCAAAGCCACTCTTTTCCTTTACCTAAGTAGAGGTCTTTTTTTGTCTTTTTATCCCCCCCCCCCCCCCCTTTATTAAGCCTAACATGGGTCTCTCCACATACTGGCTGGCGACTACATCTAGATAAGGAAACTCTTCCTATGTACAGATTCCTAGTAATCCAGTGCCGGGCTTCTCCTCGGTCTTCCCTCCCCCTCCCCGATGTCCTCACCCTATTTGCGCCTCTCAGTGGGAATTCAGCAGCTGTGAGGGGTAACAGTCCTGGGACTGACAGGCCAGCCCTGGATTGCGTTTGGCCTTCCAGAATTTCAGGAGATAATCCCACTGACATGACACAGAGACTGCGCAGCCCCTCCTCATTTTTCATAAACGCGTCGGGAAGCCGGAGGAGAGACTATTCCATCAACTTCACTGGAAAATGCAACTTAAAAAAAAAAAAATTCTTATGTTACTTTTTGCCACGTTTCACAACGAAAGAACTGCGATCGCCGTTCGCCATCCTGACCGCGGTGGATTGTGGGAGCACCTTGTTATTGTGTTTTCTTTTCAGACAAAGGCCTCGATTTAATAAAGGTAGAAAAGAATTCTCACGGTAGTAAAAAATTCAATTCATGAGAAAAAAGCCTGAGAATGTCACTGTTACTGAATCACTAGATAAAAAGACAATGAAAGTCAATGGCAATTTTTTACTACTAAGAAAAGTAGAGAAGTGTTTCCTCCTTTCCACACTGTAGTAAAAGCTGCCATTGACTTTCATTGTCTTTTTATCTGGTGATTCAGTAACAGTGACATTCTCAGGCTTTTCTCATGAATTGAATTTTTTACTACCATGAGAATCTTTTTCTACCTTTATTGAATCGAGGCCATAATGTTAAATTTCAGTCTAAAGTACTGTATGTGAGATAATACATTTGTAGTGGTTATTGCATACCTCCCAAGTGTCCCTGATTTGGAGGGACTGTCCCTCTTTTGAGTCCATGTCCCCCTGTCCCTCGTTGTTCTCATTTGTCCCTCTTTGTGGTTTAAAATGCAGATCTGCAGCAATAAATGATTCATTCTCCTATTCAAAGTGTTTCTATTGTAACTGTTACAATGTATCTCCTATCCATCAATCAATGATGGGGCGTGTCTTCATCCATCCCTCAATGAGGGGACGTGGCTTCATCCATCCCTCAATGAGGGGGCGTGTCTTCATCCATCCCCCAATGAGGGGGCGTGTCTTCATCCATCCCTCAATGAGGGGGCGTGGCTTAATTTACATATTGTTCCTCTTTGAGGTGTAACATGCAGATCTGCAGCAATAAATGATTCATTTGCCTATTTCTATTGTTGTAACTGTTACATTCTATCTCCTATCCATGCCTCAATGTGGGGGCGTGGCTTCATCCATCCCTCAATATAGGGGCGTGGCTTCATTTACATATTGCTCCTCTTTTGAGTCCGTGTCCCTCGTTGTTCCCATTTGTCCCTCTATGAGGTGTAACATGCAGATCTGCAGCAATACATTTGACTAATCAAAGAGTTTATATTGTAACTGTTACATCTTATCTCCTATCTATCCCTCAATGAGGGGTGTGTGGCTTCATATATCCCTAAATGAGGGGGCGTGGCTTCATTCACCCTTCAATAAGAGGGTGTGGCTTAATTTACCAAATGTCCCTCCCCCCCCGCGCCACGAAAAGTTGGAAGGTATGGGTGAGGTCTGGAGTGTCGGACCTGCAGTGACCAGTGGTGCAGGACAAAAGGTAAGTACCCCTTTGTTTTTTTTATTTCCCCTGCTTTAGGCCTTTACAGAGGAACAACACCCAAGAAAATGACTTTCTTGGGTGTTGCTCTCCGACTGTGTGTATCCCCATGGATCGATTCCCACATGGGCTGATCAGCCAATCAGTGGTGCTCATTCTATTCAGATTTCTTTTTCCGCACTGTTACCAGCCCTGTCTTTACCTGCGCATGTCCGTGCTGCCCATTTACAAAGGCCTGGTGTGGGTGCACCCACAGCTGGAGGTATGCAGGGATGCAGCTGCTGCGTGGGCAATCTGGGAGGGGGGGTTGACACAATGGGGCATCCCCAACCCACCCCTCAATAGTTTTAAAGACTCGAGGAGGGTGTGGCTCCTCTTGGTTTTTGAGAATGAAGAGCGCAGCGAGCATGTGCCCTAGAATTATTTGGGCCAGAACCAAATGCTTGCTGTAGATCGTGGCTCCGTCCCCTCCATTCATTCCAGTGGAGGGGGTGTTGCACGGATTTAGTCCCTATTTCTCTCCTAGAGAGTGGGGTAATTTATAGGCTTTTGCACAGACACAAGTATATAGAGAAACATTAATTCATTTGAATAGGGAACAGCTTATAATATCCTGGGTAATTAATTCCATATTAGAGGTCTGCCCATCCAATATGCAGATTTTTAATTGTTTTTAAATGTATGTGTTGGATGTTTTGTGTTGTGTCCATTATGTGCTCAAAATATTACAATAAAAGAGAATTTTTCCAATATTCATAGTGTGCGGCATAACCTTTAAGCAAAAAAAACTTTTTTTGGTGGGTTTATCTGGTAACCCACACATGTATATAGTCATCCAAAAAGGTCCCTCGCTTTTTGTTTTTGGACCTATCAGAAAGAAGATAGGTGCGAACGTGGTCGTTCATAATGGACTCGATACTTGATTAAGAAATGAATAAGGTTCCTTCCACTTTTTGGTTTAAAAACAAAAAAAAAAAACAGACAAGAAAGGGATTGTTCATCGATAGACTGCTGATGCTTTACAATGTAGGAGATGCCCCATTATTTGAGCTACTGACTCCTCCTAAGAACTATAGACCCCGTTGTTGTGACCCTTTTGTCATTGGTGTGACCCTTTTGTCATTGGTGTGACCCTTTTGTCGGGCTGGTTTAGGTGTCCCTTTTATGTGATGAATGAGGAGATCACGGGTGGCTTTGTTGCCTTAGCGTGTTTAGGATCCATTTGGTTGAGCTTTTGTCCTTTGGAAAAAAACAAACACAAGAGAAGGAAACTAGGTGTCAATGTTTAGGTAAGCAAAGAGTGTGGAGTAACAGAGGCCATGTTTCAGGCCTCTCAGGTTGCCCTGGAGTTTACTGAGAACTAATTAGGATTTGGGCGTTAAGGGTGTTGCCCTAATGGCCCTAATTTACGTTATCTGATAAAGTTGCTACAAGTCCTTCACTTCAAGTGGAACCTTGGTGAAATAAAGGCTGACTATCTCCTAGGGTGCCATGACTTGAAGGCAACTTCAGTGAGCACGAGGTGGTCAGAACATGGACATCTTGGACTAATTGGACCCCTATTTAGGTTATCTGATAAATTTGCTAGGGGGCATTCATTTCCAAGAGGAGGTTTGATAACATAAAGGCTATTTATCTCTTCGGGTGCCATGACTTGAAGGCAAGGCCAGTGACCAGGAGGTGGTCAGAACATGGAAATCTTGGACTAATGACTCTTATTTAGGTTATCTGATAAATTCACTAGGCTTCATTTATTTTTAAAGTGGACCAACACCCAGGGGTGATCGGCCCGGGAATCTATAAGATAGATTCCCAGGCCGATCACCTCCCTCACCGCAGGACATCCGAGATCGGGATGTCCAGCCGGGTGAAACTCCCCCAAAACCCCCCAAAAACCTTACCTTATCGCGCGCCCCTCTAGACCCCTAGACGCCCCTCTAGACGCGCGCGCTCCCGCGCCGGCCATTTGTGAATGGCCGGTGCGGGTGCGCGCCCTGTAAGAGTGACGTGCGGGAGGCGGCGGCGGACGCGCTGTCTTGTCCGTCGCTGTTACCCGCTTGTCCGTCGGCGGGGATTGGACGGCGCGGTCACGTGGGAGCATGGTGAGGTCAGTTTTTGAGGCTTTCTGGGGGGTTTCATACAGCGGGGCACCCCCAATCGGGTTGCCCCCCGAAGTGGACCAAAACCCAGGATAGTCAAAATCCTGGGTGTTTGTCCACTTTAAGAGGAGTATTGATAACATAAAGTCTAGCTATCTCTTAGGGTGTCATGACTTGAAGGCAACACCAGTGACCATCAATGACCATGACCATGTCAGAGCATAGACATCTTGGTCCGGGTGTGGAGTAACCAGTGATTGGTTGCTTGGAGCTTGACGACGTGGCAAGCACGCTGATCGCACGGGCGGCTGCGCATGTGCTGTAGGACTGGGAAGAGGTGAGTTGGCATCTGGGGGTTTTCACACAGCGGGGCATCCAGCTCCATACACTTACCTTCTTTTCCGAAACCAATGGCGCATGCGCAAGTCGCCGCATCCCCGCTATTCCTCTAGCAGGCATATGGCCAGACATGGCCTGTTAGAGGAGCTGATTGGATGAGCAATGGGAACCCCTGTTCCAGGCCAAAGAGTAGCTTTAGAAAACAATGTCTTATCATTTGTTTGCCAAGACCTCGGCCACCTGAAGTTTTATTTGGGTAATCTGAATCTGGCTGTAGGTGTATCCGAACCGGGGATGCTGGAGTTTGTGGAAAGACGGACGGGTTCTTAGTATGGTCAGCAACTGTTATCCATTGCTTCCAATCAAAGCATTCCACGAGGCCACTTCATTGCGTATCACCAATCATGTTACTGGGCCGAAGAGATCAAGAGCACAAAGCATTCACGATAGATGAGTGGAGTTCCGCTAATCCCACGAACCTTCGGCAGGGCCTGACTAATTTTTCCCAGATGTTCAGTCCCTATGATCCTAAATGATACATTCCCCAATTTTCCTTTTTGGGATTCAGTAACAACCTTGAGGTCACTGTTAAATAGCAAGACCCCAAAAGTTGCCCCACTTCTTTATCTTCTTCACCAAAAGTTTACATCTCCGAAAAGTTTGAGTTTCCCTCGGCAGCGAAGCAGTTACGGGGATTATGGGAGGCGCAGCCTCGGTAATAACTTCTAACTCTGTAACGCTTGTTTAGGCTGAGCTGCCAAATACAAGAAGGGAAAAATCAAGAAAAGTGAAATAATAAAAAGAACCCTCACAAGACTCGGACCGACCCGGGCCAAGTTTCCATACAGCCGAGAGGAGTCCAACCTCCCACCGGCAAGAACTGCTACTCCTCCGTGTGCCAGAAATAGCCGGCCTGAGATAAAACAGAGCCCAGAACGAGGAGGGATTGGGCCTGGAGTGTGGGAATCGGTGCCAGGATGCTCTCTGGTGGGTACGAAGGAAGGGAGGCGCTAAAAATCAGCTCTGGAAAGTTTGTGTAAAAGCTAAAGTGGACCCATCTAGCCTGAGAAAGGCCACTTGTGTTCTGAATTTGCTTTGATGTTACAGCAGAATGATCCGGAGCGAAGATATCAGGACACAGCCAGTCGCTGATTGAAAGTATCAATTTAAGGCCCATTTCCACGGACTATTAGCGTACGAATAATCGCTAAAGCGAGCGCAATCAATCCGTAATTGATCCGTAGAAATGTCCGATGCAGTCAAACGATCAACGAAAATTCCCTTGTTGGTTTAGCGTCATATTACTTTGGCATAAAAAGTAAGGAAAACCAAAAGGAAATGCACAGCATCAAATAACAATGGTGTAGGCCCGGGGATGTATTTATATAGAATTAGTACAACAAGTCATTAGGGCTCTAGAGCTGCCCCAATGTATATCCCAAACACTGGCCACACACAAATCCATAAGAATCGAATAAGATTTATGGAATGAAGTTAAAAGATCAAATACATATTCTAGTAGCATGTTCCAAACATACACACAATTGTTAAAAAACATAAATACAATTGGCTCGGCGGGGGGGGAAATAAAAGGGGCTAATTAGTTAATGTATTTAATGATGGATAACATATAATACCAGATGCGCAATGAGTGGCGGAACGCTGAAAGTGCTAGTGACTGAGATGAGGTGGTGAGTAAGGTGCAGAGCTGGTTATGTAAGAAGGATACAAGATAGATGTGCAAAAAAGCAAAGCAGCAATGAGGCCTAAAAATCTGCCATTATAAAGTGTCAGGTGCTAGTGTACCGTGTGTACAAAGTCACACAGTAAAATGTTATGCTAAGTGAAGCTAGGTGAATAGCGAAAAGCGTCTGCCAGGTCAAAGAACAAGTAACAATGATACATAACCGCGAATACGAAGCCCAATCCGCCACACCAGGATCACCAACGTGGTGCGTGGTATAGCAACCACTTGGCCAGGGAGGTTTGGGTAGAAGGGCAATAGTGGAGGTTTGTATAGAAGGACAATGTTAGAGGTTTGGGTAGAAGAGCAATGGTAGAGGTTTGGATAGAAGGACAATGGTAGAGGTTTGGATAGAAGGACAATGGTGGAGGTTTGGATAGAAGGGCAATGGTAGAGGTTCGGATAGAAGGACAATGTTAGAGGTTTGGATAGAAGGGCAATGGTAGAGGTTTGGATAGAAGGACAATGGTAGAGGTTTGGATAGAAGGACAATGGTAGAGGTTCAGATAGAAGGGCAATGGTAGAGGTTCGGATAGAAGGACAATGTTAGAGGTTTGGATAGAAGGACAATGGTGGAGGTTTGGATAGAAGGGCAATGGTAGAGGTTCGGATAGAAGGGCAATGGCAGAGGTTTGTATTGAAGGGCAGTGGTAGAGGTTTGGATCAAAAGACAATGA
Organism: Gastrophryne carolinensis; assembly: GCA_027917425.1. Classification (NCBI taxonomy): domain Eukaryota; kingdom Metazoa; phylum Chordata; class Amphibia; order Anura; family Microhylidae; genus Gastrophryne; species Gastrophryne carolinensis. The sequence continues at coordinate 512,884,775 of CM051236.1, read as the reverse complement.
TGGAGGTTTGGATAGAAGGGCAATGGTGGAGTTTTGGATAGAAGGACAATGGTGGAGGTTTGGATAGAATAGCAATGGTAGAGGCTTGGATAGAAGGGCAATGGTGGAGGTTGGGATAGAATAGCAATGGTAGAGGCTTGGATAGAAGGGCAATGGTGGAGGTTTGGATAGAATAGCAATGGTAGAGGTTTGGATAGAAGGACAATGGTAGAGGTTTGGATAGAAGAGCAATGGTAGAGGTTTGGATAGAAGGACAATGGTAGAGGTTTGGATAGAAGGACAATGGTGGAGGTTTGGATAGAAGGGCAATGGTAGAGGTTCGGATAGAAGGACAATGTTAGAGGTTTGGATAGAAGGGCAATGGTAGAGGTTTGGATAGAAGGACAATGGTAGAGGTTTGGATAGAAGGACAATGGTGGAGGTTTGGATAGAAGGACAATGTTAGAGGTTTGGATAGAAGGGCAATGGCAGAGGTTTGTATTGAAGGGCAATGGTGGAGGTTTGGATAGAATAGCAGTGGTAGAGGTTTGGATAGAAGGACAATGTTAGAGGTTTGGATAGAAGGGCAATGGTGGAGGTTTGGATAGAATAGCAATGGTAGAGGTTTGGATAGAAGGACAATGGTAGAGGTTTGGATAGAAGGACAATGGTAGAGGTTTGGATAGAAGGACAATGGTGGAGGTTTGGATAGAAGGGTAATGGTAGAGGTTCGGATAGAAGGACAATGTTAGAGGTTTGGATAGAAGGGCAATGGTAGAGGTTTGTATTGAAGGGCAATGGTGGAGGTTTGGATAGAATAGCAATGGTAGAGGTTTGGATAGAAGGACAATGTTAGAGGTTTGGATAGAAGGGCAATGGTGGAGGTTTGGATATAATAGCAATGGTAGAGGTTTGGATAGAAGGACAAAGGTAGAGGTTTGGATAGAAGGACAATGGTAGAGGTTTGGATAGAAGGACAATGGTAGAGGTTTGGATAGAAGGGCAATGGTGGAGGTTTGGATAGAATAGCAATGGTAGAGGTTTGGATAGAAGGACAATGGTAGAGGTTTGGATAGAAGGACAATGGTAGAGGTTTGGATAGAAGGACAATGGTGGAGGTTTGGATAGAAGGGTAATGGTAGAGGTTTGTATTGAAGGGCAATGGTGGAGGTTTGGATAGAATAGCAATGGTAGAGGTTTGGATAGAAGGACAATGTTAGAGGTTTGGATAGAAGGGCAATGGTGGAGGTTTGGATATAATAGCAATGGTAGAGGTTTGGATAGAAGGACAATGGTAGAGGTTTGGATAGAAGGACAATGGTAGAGGTTTGGATAGAAGGACAATGGTAGAGGTTTGGATAGAAGGGCAATGGTGGAGGTTTGGATAGAAGGGCAATGGTGGAGGTTTGGATAGAATAGCAATGGTAGAGGTTTGGATAGAAGGACAATGGTAGAGGTTTGGATAGAAGGACAATGGTAGAGGTTTGGATAGAAGGACAATGGTGGAGGTTTGGATAGAAGGGTAATGGTAGAGGTTCGGATAGAAGGACAATGTTAGAGGTTTGGATAGAAGGGCAATGGTAGAGGTTTGTATTGAAGGGCAATGGTGGAGGTTTGGATAGAATAGCAATGGTAGAGGTTTGGATCGAAGGACAATGTTAGAGGTTTGGATAGAAGGGCAATGGTGGAGGTTTGGATATAATAGCAATTGTAGAGGTTTGGATAGAAGGACAATGGTAGAGGTTTGGATAGAAGGACAATGTTAGAGGTTTGGATAGAAGGGCAATGGTGGAGGTTTGGATAGAATAGCAATGGTAGAGGTTTGGATAGAAGGACAATGGTAGAGGTTTGGATAGAAGGACAATGGTAGAGGTTTGGATAGAAGGGCAGTGGTAGAGGTTCGGATAGATGGGCAATGGCAGAGGTTTGTATTGAAGGGCAGTGGTAGAGGTTTGGATAAAAAGACAATGATGGAGGTTTGGATAGAAGGGCAATGGTGGAGGTTTGGATAGAAGGACAATGGTGGAGGTTTGTATAGAAGGGCAATGGTGGAGGTTTGGATAGAAGGACAATGGTGGAGGTTTGGATAGAAGGGCAATGGTGGAGGTTTGGATAGAAGGGCAATGGTGGAGGGTTGGATAGAAGGACAATGGTGGAGGTTTGGATAGAAGGGCAATGGTGGAGGGTTGGATAGAAGGGCAATGGTGGAGGTTTGGATAGAAGGGCAATGGTGGAGGTTTGGATAGAAGGGCAATGGTGGAGGTTTGGATAGAAGAGCAATGGTGGAGGTTGGGATAGAATAGCAATGGTAGAGGATTGGATAGAAGGGCAATAGTGTAGCTTTGGATAGAAGAGCAATGGTAGAGGTTTGTGTAGAAGGGCAGTGGGAGAGGTTTGTGTAGAAGAGCAATGGAAGGAGGTTGGATAGAAGGGTAATGGTAGATCTCTGTGTAGAAGGACTAGATATTGAGTATGGATATGGAGTCTATGTAGAAGGGTTGAGGTAGCTGGCATGCAAATAACTAGGTGTAAGCCAGCTTTAAAAAGTGGAGAAATAAGGCAATACCCTTTTCAAGCTAACCTGATTGAGACCTTTAAATATGTGAAAGGATTGAATAAGGTTCAGGAGGGAAGTGTTTTTAAGAAGAAACTTAATGATAGAACCAGGGACCACATGGTCTCCTTCTGCCGTCAACCTTCTATGTTTCTATGTTTCTGAGTATTTTTTTGAGGGTGAGCTATAAAAGTATAGTATACTCAAGTAAGCCTAAAAAAGAGTATACGGCCGAGTTCTTAGCATGGTGCTGAGAGTCAGCAACTATTATCCATTGCTTCCAATCAAAGCATTCCACTAGGTCACTTCATTGCCTATCACCAATCATGTCACTGGGCCGATTGATGCGCATCATGGGAGGGTTTGGACTTACCTAGCGCTCAGACAATCTTGAGGCTGTGGGTGACCCGGGTATGGGGTGGTGAGATGTTCACATATAACAGAATGTCATGTGCGAGGTTGACAGCTGGAAGGTCAATCGGGAACAAATAGACAATAAGATGGGCACTAGGTGAAGATCAGACTGAGATGAAAGGTCTGTGGCGTCTTATGAGAGGAACAGAGCCCCTTGCTGTTCATCAAAGCATCTGACGGTGACCCAGGTGACCTCTAGGACGCTATGCTCAGTTTGCCACTTCAATGAACAGATCAAGAGAAGACTAAACAGGGAATGAAAGAACAGTTACATTCCAGAAGAAAACTAGCTGGAACCATGAGGGGTGAGCAGAGGAAACCCAAGAACTAGAACAAAGACCATAGAGACTAGATGGCAAAAATAAGGCTAAATGACTGCAAAGCCCTTAAATATAACCTATGGCTAACTGGTATGTTTCTAGTAAGTATCAATCTGTCACCAGAGGATCCAAAATGATGAGATCTCCAAATCAAAGGCTTTCTTTCACAAACTCTCCTTTAGGTACTATTTACCATACAACACTAATTGTGGGGTTTATTCATCAAGGGACAGCGCCAGGTGGCGCCTCGTAGCGGCAGGCAGCGTCTGTTGAACGCCGGGCACTGTAGGCAAAACCACAGTCATAAAGGCGATTCTTGTGAGCGACTCCAACAGAGCCATGTAGCGTCCGATTCATCGTTACCGGCAGCTCAGTGTATAGCGCCGGCGCTCTAGCTTCCAGAGAGCCTGGTATTACCTGTCGCTACCTGTCGCTCTCCCATACATTTCAATGGACGTTCCTTTTCTTCTGTTTAAAGTGGACCAACACCCACCCCTGATTGGCCCGGGAATCCCGGGAATGTCCTGCGGGGTGAAACCCCCCAGAAAGCCCCTAAAATCTTACCTTTTAGGCGACGGATAAGCCGCCGCCACCGCCGCCGCCTCCCGCGTCCTGTAAGAGGGACACGCGGGAGGCGGCGGCGGCTTATCCGTCGCTTGTCTGTCACCTACAAAGGTAAGATTTTAGGGCTTTCTGGGGGGTTTCACACAGCGGGGCACCCCCTATTGGGGTGCCCCGCGGAAGTGGACCAACACCCAGGATAGTGAAAATCCTGGGTGTTGGTCCACTTTAAACAGGGTTTTTTGTTTTTAATTTTTTTTTTCTCTCAAATCATTGTGTGACCTCTCCTGGCCTAGAAAGAGTCATTTTTGAAAACTTTTTTGATTTTTTATATTTTTATGCAGAATTGTCATTACAGGTCTGGCACTAAAGTGTTAGTGTCACAGTGTTACAACAATGTCATTCCATGTGTTTTCGCTTTGTTACTGGTGGATATGTGGTCAAAAACAGACTTTAATCACACAGCGTCTGGCCCTCTATGCTACAGCGCCTAGATCCAGAGCGCCGACGCTGTGTGAGTCTGTTTTTTTGCTGAATATGGTGTGAGTCGCTGAGAGTCCGTCGCACTGAGCTCCCTGCAACGCTGTACTGGTGTTAGAGCGCCCAACCTACATCTCATTCATCAATGCCGGCCAGGTTACTAGAGCGACTGCGGCGCTCCGTTACAGCGCCCGATAGCCGATCACAACGTATACTAGCGGTCGCTCTTAGCGCCTCTGTACAGACGCTCATCTGCCTGTAACTGGCGCTAGTAATGAATCAGCATACCCGGAGACTAGATGGCAAAAATAAGGCTAAATGACTAGTTGAATAGACTGCAAAGCCCAAATATAACCTATGGCTAACTGGCACATTTCCAGTAATTATTATTATTATTGTTAATTTATATAGCGCCATCATCTTCCGTAGCGCTGTACAAAGTAGTCATTACAGACAGGGTAGAAACATACAGTACATAGACTATTTCAGATGCAGTGTTACAGAGTTTACAATGGATATTCTGAATTAATGATGGCGCTATATAAATAAACAATAATAATAATAACAATAATAATACAATAGGAAAGAAAGCCCGGCCCTTGCGAGCTTACAGTCTAAACACTGTGAGAATCTATAACCAGAGAATCCAAAATTCTGAGATCTCCAAATCAAAGGCTTTCTTTCACAAACTCTCCTTTAGGTAATATTTACGATACAACACTAATAATATTAAGGTTGAACACAAATTTGTATAACTTTTTTTATTTTATTTTAGCCCTTGCTACAACTTTTGACCCTTAATTTGGTGAAAAGATGCTTAGACTTGTGTTGCTCTTGAGTTGTGATGTGTCAGCTGTTTCAGTCGCGTCTTTACTGACAAACAGCGTCTGAGCCGAAGGTGGTTTCCTCGCTCTCCCGAACCTGTTAAATGGGCGGTTTGTGTGGGGAAAATCAGGGTCTTGTTAGAAACCACATATAAGGTGGCTCCTAACCAACGGCAAGCGGCTTGTCAGAATTACTAGATCCCGCTTCCCAAACTGTTTGACAAGCTGCATCTAATAAAACTACAAACTCCCCCCAAAATGTTGTGCGCATTGCTCGCTGAGCCCGGATGCCTGTCCGTTACTTACTGAGCTCAGTAGGATGTTAACAGGAGAAGCGAAAAGGTTTTATGCTGATACATTATTAGAATTCATGTCAAACTCATATTCACCAAGAGCCATGTCAGCATTCTGACCGCGAAAAAATAACGCAAAACAAACACGACCATTCAAATGTACGGTTACAGACGCACAATTACTTTGCTCAGAACAGACGCAGGCGATGAATTATTTTGATGAAATTAAAAAATGAATCGTTTTTTAAGGCACCCTACCTGGTACTAACTAGCAATAAGCAGCTGTATTACCCTCTGCTAGGGCAGCGCGTTGGGTGGGTTAGGTGGACCCCCCCTTGTGTAGTGACAGCAAGTTGCACAGATACACAGAACAGTTGTAGACACTACTTTCTACTCCCCAGAACATTAAAAAGGCGCGAACCTGCTGCTTTTATAGGTACCATGGAGTGCCTATAGATAGAGAGAGTACTGCACTCCACAGTGGAGTCACTTGGCACTTGTGCACTTTGGCAGTGCCACACAGAGGCACAAAGATGTGCTTTTTGTGTCTAAAAAGGGGCAGCTCTCAGAGGGCCACATAAAAAGCCTTGGAGGGCCACATCCGGCCCCTGGGCCTTGAGTTTGACATACGTGATGTAGGACATTCCTTCCATCTATCCAATAATACACAGGAAAGTCACCTCCAACATTATTGAGGAAAGAAACCTCTCCAGGAAGGTAACCCATCTTAGCTCCATCAGTATTCAGGGAAGAAACCTTCTCCAGATCTATACGTATTCAAGGCAGAAACCTCTCTTGTGGATAGAATACCCTCATCCTCCTCTCCTCTCTCTTCTCCAGGACCCCCCACTTGTTAACTGTCTCTCAGTTCAAACTCCTAACATTAACCTACAAAGCTCTCTCCAACCAGACCCCTCCCGCCTTTCCATCTCTAATCCAGCGAAATTCTCTTGTCCTCCTCCTTGGTCACCTCCTCGCAATTCTTAGTATCCTGGGAAGAACCCTCCTTAAACGTCTTAAGTGTCGAAGGCAGAACCTTCTTTTAGCTTCCTTAGTATACAGGGAAGAAACCTCTCTAAACTTTCTTAATATCCAAGGAGGACATCTTTTTAAAGAAGAACATCTCCAAGTCTCCTAAGTATCCAGAGAAGAACCCTCTCCGAGCTTTCCTAGTCTATAGGGAATAAATCTGTTTGAAGGGAATCAGTATCCAGGGAGGAAACCTTTTTTAGCTTCCTTAGGGTAGAATTGGTATATTTCTCCTTAGTATCGAGGGATGAAACCTCCCTGAACTTCTTTAGTGTTAAAGGCAGAATCTTCTTTTAGCCAGAGCCAGTCTCCTTAGTATAGAGAGAAGAACCATCTCTAAACTTTCTTAATATCCAAAGAGGAAATGTTTCTAAAAAAAGAACATCTCCAAGTCTCCTAAGTATCCAGAGAAGAACCCTCTCTGAGCTTTCCTAGTCTATAGGGAATAAATCTGTTTGAAAGGATTCATATCCAGGGAAGAAACATTAATTAGCTTCCTTAGGGTAGAATTGGTATATTTCTCTTTAGTATCCAGGGATGAATCCCCCCTGAACTTTAGTGTTAAAGGCAGAATCTTCTTTTAGCCACAGCCAGTCTCCTTAGTATACAGGGAAGAACCCTCCCTGAACTTCCTTAGTATCTAAGGTGAAACGCTCTCTAAAGAAGAACATCTCCAAGTCTCTTAAGTCTCCAGAGAAGAACCTTTTCCGAGCTTTCTTAGACTATAGGGAATAAATCTGTTTAAAGGGAATCAGTCTCCAGGGAAGAAACGTCTATTAGCTTCCTTAGGACCCGGGGTAGAATTAGTATATTTCTCCTTAGTATCCAGGGATGAAACCTTCCTGAACTTCTTTAATGTTAATGGCAGAACCTTCTTTTAGCCAAAGCCAGTCTCCTTAGTATACAGGGAAGAACCCTCTCTCTCTAAACTTCCTTATTATCTAAGGTGAAAAGCTCTCTAAACAAAAACTGTTCTAGTGTCCTTAGTGTCCAGGGAAGAAGGGAATCAGTCTCCAGGGAAGAAATGTTTATTAGCTTCCTTAGGACCCAGGGTAGAATTGGTATATTTCTCCTTAGTATCCAGGGATGAACTCTTCCTGAAACTCTTTAGTGTTAAAGGCAGACCATTCTCCTAGAACCCAAGAGCATCAATCTGTCGGAAGGTTCTTGAGGGAAAAACATTTTGTAGCTTCCACAGAATTCAGGGAAGAAATATATATTTGCTTCTTTAGTACCCAGAGAAGAACCCTCCCTGAACTTCTTTAGTGTTAAGGGCAGAACCTTCTTTTAGCCAGAGCCAGTCTCCTTAGTATACAGTGAAGAACCCTCTCTAAACTTTCTTAGTATCTAAGGTGAAAAGCTCTCTAAACAAAAACTGTTCTAAGTGTTCTTAGTGTCCAGGGAAGAATACTCCCCAAATTTCTTTAGTGTTAGAGGCACAACCTTCTTTTAGCCAGAGCCAGTATCCTTAGTATACAGAGAAGAACCGTATCTAAACTTTCTTAGTATCTAAGGTGAAAAGCTCTCTAAACAAAAACTGTTCTAAGTGTTCTTAGTGTCCAGGGAAGAATTCTCCCCAAATGTCTTTAGTGTTAGAGGCACAACCTTCTTTTAGCCAGAGCCAGTCTCCTTAGTATACAGGGAAGAACTGTCTCTAAACTTCCTTAGTATCTAAGGGGGAAAACTCTCTAAACAACAACTCTTCTAAGCGTCCTTAGTGTCCAATGAATAAGGGAATCAGTATTCAGGAAAGAAACATTTATTAGCTTCCTTAGGGTAGAACCGGTATATTTCTCCTTATTTCTCCCTGAACTTTTTTAGTGTTAAAGGCAAAACTTTCTTTTAGTCTCCTTAGTATACAGGGAGGAAACCTATTTAAACTTCCTTAGTATCTAAGGTGGAAAGCTCTCTAAACAAAAACTTTTCTAAGCATCCTTAGTGTCCAGGGAAGAAGCCTCCCTAAACTTCTAGTGTCACAGGCAGAACATTCTCTTGGCTTCCTTAGTCTAGAGCCTATCTCCTCTTTTTCGGAGCAGAGACTCGGGCTTCCTTAGTATTCCGGATAGATCCAACTGCTACAGAATTCCTGGAAAACGCTAATTCTTTTTCTTTTCTAAATCGGTCGCAATAATACGCAAACCAAGCGTAATGCTGCAGATTTGACCCTTTTCTCTTTATCGCTTTACTCGTAAGGAGTCGAGTGACTGCGGCGGCTCTTGTTTTTATTTGGACCCGGCTGCTTTTTTTTTTTTTTTTAGAAACGTGGGCAACTGTGAAAGTGTGATGGGCTTTTGTTTTAAGACAAGGCCGACTTCTCAAGTGGCCGAAGGCAGCCAGGAGGCCGTATATCTTCCAGGACGTCCATGGTAAAGTGAGGAAACTTTAGCTCCCCCTCCCTCCCTCCCTCCCTCCTCCCCCCCTCCTCCTGTAGCCCCCATACCCGCCTGAGCTGAAGCTGAGGCCCTTTTATACTCTTCAGGCCTTGTTAATTTCACTCTGCTAATGACTCCCTCCTGAGACTGATTTACTGGCCTGTCTGAAGGCCGGAGGAGGAGGAGGAAGGACCCGGGGAGGGGGGCAAGGAGAAAGAGAGCTTGGGGGTCAGGGGCCATCTAAACCCCCACTCACAGGAAATTGTTATTTTAACCTGGAGAGAAGGGGTATTAAGATCTCCAAACAGCTGGGAGCTCCTCCATTATGGAGATGGCATAAAGAGAACTTTTATCTGCGGGGAGAAGTAAGTCTTGCGGCCGCACTTCGGTCCCTTTTCCAAGGATTTAGGATTTAAATGGAAAACTGCGTACGTCAATATTTTTATTCATTTCTTTTTTTCTTAATATTTCTTTTTTTTAATTTTTATTATTATTTTTTACTTCTACTTCGGTGCCTCTTATTTTGCCGGTAATGGGAGAATGCATGCTGGGATATAATATAACACAGAGTCGCTAGACAGCCGCGTCGTGCTCAGGAAATAGGATCAAATTGGAAGGAACTTTTTTCAGAATTTTTTTTTTTCTCAGATGAATGTGTTTCTACACACAGAGGCTAATGGGAGCGACTGTGTGAGCGCTGTACTGCGCTGCGGACTGTGTCGGAGATATAGAAAGGCGTAAAAATAAAAATAGTGTTTGTGGATAGAGGTTAGAGTGTAAGCTCCTCTGGTTCAGAGATGTAGAAATGCATAATAATAGTGAGTGTGGTAGTCATTAGAGTGTAAGCTCCTCTGGTTCAGAGATGTAGAAATGCATAATAATAGTGAGTGTGGTAGTCATTAGAGTGTAAGCTCCTCTGGATCAGAGATGTAGAAATGCATAATAATAGTGAGTGTGGTAGTCATTAGAGTGTAAGCTCCTCTGGTTCAGAGATGTAGAAATGCATAATAACAGTGAGTGTGGTAGTCATTAGAGTGTAAGCTCCTCTGGTTCAGAGATGTAGAAATGCACAATAATAGTGAGTGTGGTAGTCATTAGAGTGTAAGCTCCTCTGGTTCAGAGATGTAGAAATGCATAATAATAGTGAGTGTGGTAGTCATTAGAGTGTAAGCTCCTCTGGTTCAGAGATGTAGAAATGCATAATAATAGTGAGTGTGGTAGTCATTAGAGTGTAAGCTCCTCTGGTTCAGAGATATAGAAATGCATAATAATAATATTAGTAGTATGTGAGTGTAAGCTCCTGTGGTGCAAAGGCTAATGGTGACTGTTTTGTGATCTCTGTACCGTGCTGCGGACTGTGTCAGAGATATAGAAAGGTGTAAAAATAATATTTTTAGTGTGGATAGCTGTTAGAGCGTAAGCTCCTCTGGTTCAGAGATATAGAAATGCATAATAATAATATTAATAGTATGTGAGTGTAAGCTCCTGTGGTTCAAAGACTGGTGACTGTGTTGTGATCTCTGTACTGTGCTGCAGACTGTGTCAGAGATATAGAAAGGTGAAAAAATAATAATAGTGTTTGAGAATAGGCGATAGAAATGCATAATAATAATAATAGTAATAGTGAGTGTGGATAGTCATTAGAGTGTAAGCTCCTCTGGATCAGAGATGTAGAAACACATAATAATATTAATAGTTAATAATAGTATGTGAGTGTAAGCTCCTGTGGTGCAAAAACGAATGGTGACTGTTTTGTGATCTCTGCACTGCGCTGCAGACTGTGTCAGAGATATAGAAAGGTGAAAAAATAATAATAGTGTTTGTGAATAGGCATTAGAGTGTCAGCTCCTTACAGACTGTGTCAGAGCTATAGAAATGCATAATAATAACAATATTAGTGAGTGTGGATAGTCATTAGAGTGTAAGCTACTTTAGTTTAGAGATATAGAAATGCATAATAATAATAATATTAATAGTATGTGAGGCAAATGGTGACTGCTTTGTGATCTCTGTACTGCACTGCGGACTGTGTCAGAGCTATAGAAATGCATAATAATAATAGTGAGTGTGAGTAATCATTAGAGTGTAAGCTCACCTGGATCAGAGATATAGAAATGCATAATAATAACAATATTATTGAGTGTGGATAGTCATTAGAGTGTAAGCTACTTTAGTTTAGAGATATAGAAATGCATAATAATAATAATATTAATAGTATGTGAGTGGAAGCTCCTGTGGTGGAAAGGCTAATGGTGACTGTTTTGTGATCTCTGTACTGCACTGCAGACTGTGTCAGAGATATAGAAATGCATATGAATAGTGAGTGTGGATGGACGTTAGAGTGTAAGCTCCTCTGGTTCAGAGATCTAGAAATGCATAATAATAATATTAATAGTATGTGAGTGTAAGCTCCTGTGGTGCAAAGGCCAATGGTGACTGTTTTGTGATCTCTGTACTGCGCTGCGGACTGTGTCGGAGATATAGAAATGCATAATAATAATATTAATAGTATGTGAGTGTAAGCTCCTGTGGTGCAAAGGCTAATGGTGACTGTTTTGTGATCTCTGTACTGCGCTGCGGACTGTGTCGGAGATATAGAAATGCATAATAATAATATCAATAGTAGGTGAGTGTGAACTTGTGTTCTCTGTAATGTGCTGCAGACTGTGCCAGAGATAAAGAAATGCATAATAGTAACATATTATTATTATTTTTAATAGTATTATTATTAATAGTATGTGAGTGTAAGCTTCTATGGTGCAGAGACTAATGGTGACTGTTTTGTGATTTCTGTACTGCGCTGCAGACTGTGTCAGAGATATAAAAAATGCTTTGAGTGTGGATAGTCATTAAAGTGTAAGCTTCTGGTTGAGAAATATAGAAATGCATAATAATAATAATAATAATAATAAGTGAGCGTAAGCTCCTCTGAGGCAAAGACTAGTTGCATTTTCACAATGCCCTCTATACAGCACCATCGAATATGTTAGAGCTATATACATATGTAATAATAATAATAATGACTAATAGGAATAGTTTAGTATACACTGCATAGAGTTTAGTAATTTGTCAGAGATATAGAAATGTCTAATAATTATAATAGCATGTGACTGATGGGAACAGCTTTGTGATCCCTGTACAGCTCTCAGGAATGTCAGATCTATATAACTATATAATAATAATAATATTATTATTAATAATGGCATATAAGTGTTCAGGCTGTATTAGACATACCTTCCAAGTGTCCCTGATTTGGAGGGACTGTCCCTTATTTGAGTCCATGTCCCCCTGTCCCTCGTTGTTCCCATTTGTCCCTCTTTGAGGTGTAACAGGCAGATCTGCATCAATAAATGATTCATTTGCATATTTAAATTGTTTATATTGTAACTGTTACAATATATCTCCTATCCATCAATCAATGAGGGGGTGTGGCCTCTTTTACATATTGTCCCTCCTTGAGGTGTAACATGCAGATTGCGTGGCTTCATTATCCCTCAATGAGGGGGCGTGGCTTCATTTACAAATTGTCCCTCTTTCCCACACTTGTAAGGTATGGTATTAGAGTGTAAGCTCCGCTGATGCAGAGATTTTTCTCAATGTTCTCTGTACAGCTGAAATATATGTTTATATAAACATGTTTATTATTATTATTATTATTATTATTATTATTATTAATAATAATAATAATAATAATAGTTTGTGAGTGTGTATGTGTATAGTTGTTAGAGTGTAAGCTCCTCTGGTGCAGAGACTAATGGCTAGGACTCTGTACAGCGAGCAAGAATATGTCAGAGCTATATACATGTTTTTATTATTATTAATATTAATAATAATAATAATAATAATCATCATCATCATATAATAATACTAGTTTGTGAGTGTGTGTGTGTGTTTGGTTGTAAGCTCTTCTGGTGCAGAGACTAATGGCCAGGACTCTGTGTACAGCGCCTAGGAATATGTCAGAGCTATATATTTGTGTAGGAGCAAGAGAAATACACAGGAGTTAATGGGTAAGTCTTTGTGTCTCTGTACTGCGCTGTGGAATATGTCGGCGCTATATACACCTGCAATAATAAAAACAGTGTGAGACTGAATAGTAGTTAGAGTGTCAGCTCCTGTGTTGCGGAGACTAACAAAAATGGTTGTGTGCGCTCAGGAATATGTCAGCGCCATATAAATATAGATCTATATGATTATTGGATGAAATTAGAGTGTGAGCTCTTTGGGGCAAACACTGGTGGGACTGGCCCTGTGGACTTTATCAACAGATGACAGCAGCGCATTGTTGTAAAGAGGACATTAGAGTGTAAGCTCCTCTGGTGCAGAGCCTGATAGGACTGTGTGTACGTTGCTCAGGAATATGTCGGCGCTATATATAGATATATTATTATATTATTACTAGTATGTGAGTCAGGAGAGGACATTAGAGTGTAAGCTCCTCTGGTGCAGAGACTGATTGGTCTGTGTGTACGGTGCTCAGGAATATGTCGGCGCTATATATAGATACAGTATATTATTATATTATTACTAGTATTTGAGTCAGGGGAGGATATTAGAGTGTAAGCTCCTCTGGTGCAGAGACTGATTGGTCTGTGTGTACAGTGCTCAGGAATATGTTGGCGCTATATATAGATATATATATATTATATTATTACTAGTATGTAAGTTAGGAAAGTACATTAGAGTGTAAGCTCCTTTGCAGCAGTGTCTCAGGGCTGTGGAACATGTGGGAGCCTGATAGTGTCTCAAAGCTGTGAAGAGTACAGCATGGGGGAAAATAGAGTGTCAGCTCCTGTGGCGCAGAGGCTAATAGGACCGGCTGGGTGTTCTTTGTACTGTGCTGCAGTATATGTCGGCGCTATACATATGTGGAGAGCAGGAAACCTGAACACATGCTTATTTTCTAATTGTTACATAGGTAACATAGAGGTCACACAGACATATGAATTCTTATTGGGGGGAAAATAGAGTGTAAGCTCCTGTGGCGCAGAGGCTCATAGAACAGGCTGGGTGTTCTTTGTACTGTGCTGCACTATATGTCGGTGCTATGTGGAGCACAGGAAACCTGAACTTACGCTTATTTCCTAATTGTTACATAGGTAACCTGCAGGTCACATAGACATATGTGTTCTTATTGGGGGGAAAATAGAGTGTAAGCTCCTGTGGCGCAGAGGCTCATAGAACAGGCTGGGTGTTCTTTGTACTGTGCTGCACTATATGTCGGTGCTATGTGGAGCACAGGAAACCTGAACTTACGCTTATTTCCTAATTGTTACATAGGTAACATGCAGGTCACATGGACATATGTGTTCTTATTGGGGGGAAAATAGAGTGTAAGCTCCTGTGGCGCAGAGGCTTATAGGACCGGCTGGGTGTTCTTTGTACTGTGCTGCAGTATATGTCGGCGCTATACATATGCGGAGAGCAGGAAACCTGAACACACGCTTATTTTCTTACATAGGTAACATAGAGGTCACACGGACATATGAATTCTTATTGGGGGGAGATGGAGTGTAAGCTCCTGTGGCGCAGAGGCGGTTGGTGAACTGCGTTCCTGAATATGTTGCCGCTATATAATAAATTAAAGAAAATGTTAATAATATTAGAGACATGGAAGGTACTTATGTCTTGTTCTCTGTGATGCTGGGTTGCGTCGGTTGGAGCGCCGCGCGCTGACACTGTCTCTCCCTCTTTCCGCAGGTGAGGCGGAGGCGCGTCGGCCGATGAGCTCGCGCTCCGAAGTGGCGGAAGTTTATGGAATCACCATGATCCTGAGGATCTCCTGCTGGCTGCTCGCCCTCGCCTGCTGTTCCCCCGCTCAGTCCGGTGAGTATCTTCCGCCTTATATTCAAACTAATACCCACCTGACCCCCTCCCCCTGCAGATAGGCTCCAGGGATGACCGCTCCAGGATGAGCTCTCTGGACATCCAGGGACTTCTCCTCCAGCAGCTGCACGGCAGGAGTCGGATGATGATGATGACGGCAAAGGAACAATAAGGATTGGGCAAGGATTTCCAGTCCACCTACCTAGTACCCGCTATGTCACTGCCCAAATAATGCCCTGCCAATAAGGGTGCCCACCGGCCAGCTGACCAATAGGGATAAGGCAATAGGTTCCCAACCCACCTACCTAGTGCCTACTATGGCTGGATGATGCAATGCTGGATAGGTGCCCGGCAGCCAGGAGAACAATAGGGAAAAGGCAAAGGGTGCCCGAGCCACCTACCTAATGCCTACTATGCACTGGGAGCTGGGTGATGCCCTGCCGATAAGGGTGCCCACTAGAGAGCTGACCAATAGGGATAAGGCAATAGGTTCCCAAGCCACCTACCTAGTACCCGCCATGTCACTGCCCCAATAATGCACTGCCAATAAGGGTGCCCACCGGCCAGCTGAACGATAGGGATAAGGCAATAGGTTCCCAACCCACCTACAGTACCTAATGCCTACTATGCACTGGGAGCTGGGGGATGCCCTGCCGATAAGGGTGCCCACTAGATAGCTGACCAATAGGGATAAGGCAATAGGTTCCCAACCCACCTACCTAGTACCCGCTATGTCACTGCCCGAATAATGCCCTGCCGATAAGGGTGCCCACCGGCCAGCTGACCAATAGGGATAAGGCAATAGGTTCCCGACCCACCTACCTAGTGCCTACTATGGCTAGATGATACAATGCTGGATAGGTGCCCGGCAGCCAGGAGAACAATAGGGAAAAGGCAAAGGGTGCCCAAGCCACCTACCTAGTACCCGCTGTGTCACTGCCCGAATAATGACCCTGCCAATAAGGGTGCCCACTAGATAGCTGACCAATAGGGATAAGGCAATAGGTTCCCAACCCACCTACCTAGTACCCGCTATGTCACTGCCCGAATAATGACCATGCCAATAAGGGTGCCCACCGGAGAGATGACCAATAGAGATATAGCAATATGTTTCCAAGCTACCTACCTAGTACCCTCTATGTCACAGCCCGAATAATGCCCTGCCAATAAGGGTGCCCACCAGAGAGCTGACCAATGGGGATAAGGCAAAAGGTTTCCAAGCTACCTACCTAGTGCCTACTATGTCACTGCCCAAATAATGCCCTGCCAATAAGGGTGCCCACTAGAGAGCTGGCCAATAGGGATAAGGCAATA
>CM051236.1:512818809-512866309 GCA_027917425.1 Gastrophryne carolinensis | reverse complement strand
GTCTATTGGCCTCTATGATGTCATTGAGATGAAGCAGACGTGATGATGTCACAGGGGATGACCCTGGAGGATGGGAAAGGCTCTTGTTGCAGCCACATGTGGAAGCCATTGCTGGCGGCAGGATGAGCAATTTGCAGGAGGGAGGCTGATGATGGCTCCGGGTCCTGCGAGCTCAGGGGGTCAGGGGCCACCGGGGCCCCGTATTACACTGTGCAGGAAGCCAGGAGCCATCCACATTGCTGCTATTCATCCCCCATACACAGGCAAAGCCACACCCCTCCTCATACAACTCTTTCCTTCTTTCTTTTCTTTCCTCTTTACCTTCCTTATGTTGTTGTTTTTCCTGGCTTTTTTTTTCTTTTCTCCCTTGTTATCCTCCTTTCTTTTTTTTCCTTCTTCCTCTTACCATCCATCCTTCCCCTCCTTTCCATGTTTTTTTCTTTCTTTTCTTTCCTCTTCTCTCCCCTACTTACCTTTCTCTTGTGTTATCCTCCTTTCCTTTATTCTGCCCTCTTCTTCTTCACATTCATCCGTCTTCTTTCCTTCTTCCTATGTCTTTTTCTGACTTCTCTTTTTTTTTTCCTTCTACTTCCTTCTTTTGCCCTCTCCTCCTTTCATCTGACTTCCTCTCATTTTCTGACTTTTCTTCTTCTCCCCTTTATTTTGCTTCCTTTTATTTCTTTCCCTTTTTCGTTCCTCTTCCCCTTCCTCCCATTCATCCTTCTTCTTACACTCCTTTCCATCTTTTCCTGACTTTTCTTTATTTCTTGCTACTTTCTTCTCTCTTCCCTTTATCCTTCTTTTCCTTCCTCTTCCTCTTCTTGTGTTTTTCTCTTCTTTATGTTATTCATTTTCTTTCTTTTGCCCCTTCCATTTTCTCCTTTGTTATACTCCTTACTTTTTTACTTCCTCTTGCCATTCATCCTCCTTCTTTTCCTCTCCTTTCCATGATTTCCCTTTTCTCTTTCATCTTACTTGCTTTTTCCTCTTTTTCTTTGATTGGAGCAAAAAAAAATGTCAAACACGCTGTTTAAACACAAGCAAATGAACGTCAATTGAAATGTATGAGAGAGCGACACTGAGCGAAAGGTAATACCTGGCTCTGGAACCAAGAGCGCCGGCTCTATACACTGAGCCGCCTGTAATAATACATGTGACGCTACATGGCGCTGTTAGAGGCGCTATACACTGAGCCGCCTGTAATAATACATGTGACACTACATGGCGCTGTTAGAGGTGCTATACACTGACCTGCCTGTAATAATACATGTGACGCTACATGGCGCTGTTAGAGGCGCTATACACTGACCTGCCTGTAATAATACATGTGACGCTACATGGCGCTGTTAGAGGCGCTATACACTGAGCCGCCTGTAATAATACATGTGACACTACATGGCGCTGTTAGAGGTGCTATACACTGACCTGCCTGTAATAATACATGTGACGCTACATGGCGCTGTTAGAGGCGCTATACACTGACCTGCCTGTAATAATACATGTGACGCTACATGACGCTGTTAGAGGCGCTATACACTGACCTGCCTGTAATAATACATGTGACACTACATGGCGCTGTTAGAGGCGCTATACACTGACCTGCCTGTAATAATACATGTGACACTACATGGCGCTGTTAGAGGCGCTATACACTGACCTGCCTGTAATAATACATGTGACACTACATGGCGCTGTTAGAGGCGCTATACACTGACCTGCCTGTAATAATACATGTGACGCTACATGGCGCTGTTAGTAGGCGCTATACACTGACCTGCCTGTAATAATACATGTGACGCTACATGGCGCTGTTAGAGGCGCTATACACTGACCTGCCTGTAATAATACATGTGACGCTACATGGCGCTGTTAGAGGCGCTATACACTGACCTGCCTGTAATAATACATGTGACACTACATGGCGCAGTTAGAGGCGCTATACACTGAGCCGCCTGTAATAATACATGTGACGCTACATGGCGCTGTTAGAGGCGCTATACACTGACCTGCCTGTAATAATACATGTGACACTACATGGCGCAGTTAGAGGCGCTATACACTGAGCCGCCTGTAATAATACATGTGACGCTACATGGCGCTGTTAGAGGCGCTATACACTGACCTGCCTGTAATAATACATGTGACACTACATGGCGCTGTTAGAGGCGCTATACACTGATCTGCCTGTAATAATACATGTGACGCTACATGGCGCTGTTAGAGGCGCTATACACTGACCTGCCTGTAATAATACATGTGACGCTACATGACGCTGTTAAGGGCGCTATACACTGACCTGCCTGTAATAATACATGTGACGCTACATGACGCTGTTAAGGGCGCTATACACTGACCTGCCTGTAATAATACATGTGACGCTACATGACGCTGTTAAGGGCGCTATACACTGACCTGCCTGTAATAATACATGTGACACTACATGGCGCTGTTAGAGGCGCTATACACTGACCTGCCTGTAATAATACATGTGACGCTACATGGCGCTGTTAGAGGCGCTATACACTGACCTGCCTGTAATAATACATGTGACACTACATGGCGCTGTTAGAGGCGCTATACACTGACCTGCCTGTAATAATACATGTGACGCTACATGGCGCTGTTAGAGGCGCTATACACTGACCTGCCTGTAATAATACATGTGACGCTACATGGCGCTGTTAGAGGCGCTATACACTGACCTGCCTGTAATAATACATGTGACGCTACATGGCGCTGTTAGAGGTGCTATACACTGACCTGCCTGTAATAATACATGTGACGCTACATGGCGCTGTTAGAGGCGCTATACACTGACCTGCCTGTAATAATACATGTGACGCTACATGGCGCTGTTAGAGGTGCTATACACTGACCTGCCTGTAATAATACATGTGACGCTACATGGCGCTGTTAGAGGTGCTATACACTGACCTGCCTGTAATAATACATGTGACGCTACATGGCGCTGTTAGAGGCGCTATACACTGACCTGCCAGTAATAATACATGTGACGCTACATGGCGCTGTTAGAGGTGCTATAAACTGACCTGCCTGTAATAATACATGTGACGCTACATGGCGCTGTTAGAGACGCTCACCAGAATCAGCTTCATAAATTTAGTTTTGCGTACAGCGCCCGGCGTTCACCAGACACTGCCTACGAGGCGCTACCTGCCGCTATCTCTTTTTAAAACCCTTTGTAGCCATAGGAGCTCCCACTCTGTCTCCACTTTAAACACTGGGGTCAGTTTTGCTCCACTTGCCTGGCAGTGATTTCATATTTTACAGTATAAATGTATTTTATGCAAAAAAAAAAAACCCCAAAAAACAAAGTAAATGCACAATTGCCTCCGTATGCAGAGGAGCAGGGGATCTGATTTCGGGAGCTGTGCCATAGAGGCGGCTCCCACAGGCGGATCCATATAATAACACATCATTAAAACAAGTAGTTACACAAAGTACAGCGACGCTCCGGAACATTCTGTGCAGAGAACAGCGAGAAATGACGCACGCACAAACAAAAGCTGCACAGCAAGATAACCTGTCACATACACTAAAGCGGACCAAAACCTATTTTGCCCACTGTTTTTTTTCGGCCTAACAGGGGCATCCCGATTTGATCATTATATATATGTTTTTTATTGATTCAGAAATCTTTTAAAATACCTATTTCTTTTATTATTTCTAATAATACTGATAATAATATATTCTTGTCTGCTTAAAAATGACCAAAACCCACCCTGGAATCTATGCGACTCCAGCGCAGGCATGCACGCTCCCCCCAGGGCACCCCCCGATCGCTGTGTGAAACCTCCAGGTCGGCCGAAAACTCACCTTCGTTACCGGTCCAATGGCGCATGTGCTAGCAACGGTCGCATCCCCGCTATCTCTCTAGCAGGGCGTGTGCGCGCACCAGGTGTTTGTGAATGGCCGGCGCGGGCACACTCCCTGTTAGAGGGTAGCGGGGGATGCCGCCTCCAGCGCGAGTCGTAGGACGAGGAAGAGGTGAGTTCGTTCAGGCGACCTGGGGGGTTTCACACAGTGGGGCAAAGATCAAAACGCCAGGATTGTGAAAATACTGGGTTTTAGTCCACTTTAAAAATTAAAAAAATTAAGATATTTATATATATATACATATATATATATATATATAAATATATATTATATAATAATAATTGTATGTATATATATTTATATATAGGTTAGGAGTTAAATCACAGCACCTGGCATTTTTGTAATAATAATTATTTATTTAAAAAATATATTATAATATATAATAATAATAATAATAATAATACAATAAATAATACAATAAATAATAATACTATATATATATATATATATATATATATATATATATATATATATATATATATATATATTTATATTTAAATAAATAATAATACTAATAATATTTTTAGGGGCTCTAACTCCTCCCCCATGTCTTCAGCTATAGGCCTGTTGATCTCAGTTTAGGGCCTGATTTATGAAGCACTTCTGTCCTATCAGTTTCAATTGGAATAGTAAAAAAATAAAAAAATATATATTTTTTTCACACTTGCGCATGTTGCTGCACTACAAGAAGCACATTTACTAAACCACAATGTATAAATCAAAATTTTCACTACTCTAATTTGCACTGAAATGGCGTTGTCTGGCAGAAGTGCTTGATAAATCAGCCCTTAGTTTTCCTTCTAATGAGGGACTATAAGAGGTGGGGCTAATGCTCCTTCTAGTTGTCTAGAGAGATATTACATCCCCCGCCCCTCAGCGCACCTAAAATTGTTATATATATATATATATATATATATATATATATATATATATATTTCACATTATATATTATTTTTACATTTATACCTAAATAAATTACATTATTTACTTTGTTATAAATATTATTATTATTATTATTATTATTATTATTATTATTATTAATAATACATTATTATTGAAACAATTCTTTAGTTACAATAAAGATACATTTATTTTTATTTCATATATGTATCTACATGATAAATATATAACAAATAAAAAAGTTGTTACATATTTTTGATTTTGTTTTATAAATAAATGAAATTACGTATTTTGTTATTGGTATAATAATAATGTTATTATTATTGAAGCAATACATTATTTATAATAAATATGCATTTAATTTTTTTATATATATGTATTAATATGATAAATATATAGCAAAAAATAAAGAAGTTGTTATATATTTTTTTTGATTTATTTTTTTTAAATAAATTAGATTATCCATTTTGTTATTAGTTTTTTTTCATATATGTATCAACATAATAAATATATAACAAAAAATAAAAACGTTGTTATATATTCTTTTATTTTGTTTTATTATTTTTTTTATAAATAAATACAATTATGTATTTTGTTATTAGTTTATTATTATTATTATTTAAACAATACATTATTTATAATAAATATACATTTATTTTTATTTCATGTATGTATCAACATAAATATATAGCAAAAAAAAGTTATTTCTTTTTTTCATTTTGTTTTATTACATTTATTTATAAATAAATACAATTATGTATTTTGTTATTAGTTTATTATTATTATTATTATTTAAACAATACATTATTTATAATAAATATACATTTATTTTTATTTCATGTATGTATCAACATAAATATATAGCAAAAAAAAGTTATTTCTTTTTTTCATTTTGTTTTATTACATTTATTTATAAATAAATACAATTATGTATTTTGTTATTAGTTTATTATTATTATTATTTAAACAATACATTATTTATAATAAATATACATTTATTTTTATTTCATGTATGTATCAACATAAATATATAGCAAAAAAAAGTTATTTCTTTTTTTCATTTTGTTTTATTACATTTATTTATAAATAAATGACATTATTTTTGTTATTAGTATAATAATAATAATACATTATTATTATTTAAACAGTACATTATTTATAAAAAATATACTTTTATTTTTATTTCATAGATATATGTATCACCATTAAATTTATAACAACAAATTAAAATGTTGTTATATATTTTTTTATTTCATTTTAATATATTTATTCATAAATAAATATATGTATCAACATGATAAATATATAACAAATTAAAAAAAGCTGTTATATATTTTTTTATTTTCTTTTAATATATGTATTTATAAATAAATGGAATTATTTTAGTTATTAGTATAATAATAATAATAATGCAGTATTATTGTTATTTACACAATACATTATTTATATTTTTATTTCATATATGTATCGTCTTGTTAAATATTTAACAACATATAATAAAGTTGTTATATACGTTTTATTTTTTTAATATATTCATTTATAAATAATTGAAATAATTTATTTTGAATTATTTTGAATCATTTATTATTACTTAACTACCTGATTTAGCATAAATATACATTTCCATTTATTTAATAAGCGTATTTATCATATTTGTTATTCAATAATAATAATTAATAGACCACTAATTTAATAATGTATATGGCGGAGTTCCCCTTTAACACTTGATGTGGCCCTTTTTGTCTCGGCAGTTGGGGCCCCGCGGTTCTTGGTGCAGCCTCTCTCCACGTTCCAGAAGTTTGGCGGCTCGGTGACCCTCACCTGCGCGGTGGACCCGGCGGACGCGGCCGTCACCTGGCGCCTGAATGGGGCGGAGCTTGGCGAGCTGCCGGGAGTGCTGGTGTCCGGAGGAACCTTGGTGATCGCCAGCCTGGATAATGGCACCGCCGGGCGCTACCAGTGCATCGCCCGCACCCCCACCGGCGCCATGGCCAGCGTGCCCGCCATCGTGGCCTTAGCCAGTGAGTACCCTGACAAATTGCATTGCGGCATCCCCTGCATGCCTCCGGGGCATCCCGAGCACTCAGGAATGTTTACACAAACTTCCCCAGAGCTTTCCAGCATCACCTCTCATGTGCAGATACACATTCTTCTTTAGTGAATAGGGACTAATATCGGGATTTCTTTGGATATTTTTCTCCCTGTTGTTTATTTTTTTTTTTTTTGGGGGGGGGGGCTTTTCTGTTTAAAATTGTTTTTCTCTAATAATCTTTAATACTTAATTTTTAATATTTAATTTTAATGTAACTTAGTGTTAATAGTTATTTTTTTTATATTTAATTTCAATTTAATTATTAATGTTAATAGTTGATTTTTTTAAATTGTAATAGTTAATTTTAATTTAGTTAATTAGTTAACTATTTAGTTTATTTAGTTAATTTTAAACATGTTACCATTAATTTAGTTAATTAACTTTATTTATTTAGTTTATTTAGTTCATTGTAATATTTTTTTAACATTTTAATAGTTAATTTTAATAGTTTTTCATTATTTAGTTACTTAATTGTTCCTATTAATTTAGCTGATTAACTTTATTTTTTTAGTAAAGTGAGTTACTTTTAATCAGTTTAAACATTTTCATTTTTCATTTTAATTAATAATGTTAATAGCTAATTTTATAAATGTAGTTTTCATTATTAAATAGTTTGATTTTTTAAAATCCTAATAGTTAATCTTAATAGTTTTTAATTATTTATTTAATTATTTAGTTGATTTAGTTAATTTTTAATTATGTATTTAATTAATTGTTCCCAATCATTTAGTTAATTTTATTTATGGGTGTTTATTTAGGTCATTTTAATATTTTTTTAGATTTTAATAGTTAATTTTATTTAGTTAATTGTAATTATGTTCCCATTAATTTAGTTAATTGACTTTATTTATGGGTGTTTATTTAGGCAATTTTAATAATTTTTAAGATTTTAATAGTTAATTTTAATAGTTTTTAATTATTTACTTAATTAATTGTTCCCATTAATTTAGTTAATTAATTTTAAATTGTTTTGGAAATTTAGTTAATTTTAATAATTTAAAACATTTTAATTGTTAATTTTAATTTAATTTAAAAAATAAATCATTATAATGTTAATAGTTTGATTTTTAAAATCTTAATAGGTAATCTTAACAGTTTTTAATTCTTTTTTTAATTATTTTGTTGCTTTAGTTAATGCTTAATTATTTACTTAATTGTTCCCATTTATTTAGTTAATTAATATCAATGATTTAGTTCATTTTAATATTTTTTTTATCATTCTAATAGTTAATTTTAATTTAATTATTAAAGTTAATAGTTCATTTTTTACATTTTAATAGTTAATACTTTTTTTTCTTTTAATTTTTTTTTTTTTGGGGGGAGGGGGTGGATCATATAGTTAAAGCTGACCTAAACCCTTTAGGCTCAGCCTTGAAGTCTCTAAGGGTTTTGCTCCGCTTTAACGACCCTTCTCTAATTTTATTCGGCAGTATGATATGTGATCCAGCGGGTGGCGTGTTTTTCTTGGCGCGGAAGGCCGGTGGCGGCAGCGTGAGATTTGCCAGTGGCCGATTGATCGATGGCGCCGCGGTCACTTCCTGTCGCCCTTTTTCTCTTTTGATCGCGCTTTGATCCAGCTTTATTTTTGGGGAGGGGATGACCTGGCTGCCTGCGGGTGGAGGGGCGGGACCCTTGAGAACTGCGGCATGATGGGAAAAAATGAAATCCTTCATTTCAGGATAGGCAACTAATTAAAGAGGACCTAAACCACTTTCAGCCCTAAAAGACCCCGGGAGCTGACTTACTCCCCTTCAGCATGAGTCTGGCCCACGCTGTTTGTTTTGATTTCGGGATAAGAAATTAATTAAAGAGTACCTAAACCTAAAATCACATGTGTGGCAGGGGCCGGGCAGCAAGGGGATGCTCACAAGACCCGTGCATGTGCCGTGGGATTGCAGAAGAGGTAACACACACACACACATCCCAAAGCAGACCAGAACCCAGATAAATGAAGATCCTAGGTTTTGCTCTGCTTTAAAGAGGCTTTATCATATAAACCTTTCACTGTGAGCAGCTCAAAGCGGACCCAAACCCGTGTTAAAAGACTCTAGGGCCGGTTGAAAGCTTTCCCCAGAGACATCCCACTATGTGACATTTTTTCTGACATTTGGGATGCCCCGTGCATGCGCAGGCCTCTTTATTCATGCTGCTGAGTTTTGGTCCTCTAGAGGCAGAACCAAGATAAATGAAGCTTCTTGGTTTTTGCTCTGCTTTAAAGAGGCTTCATCGTCGAAGCCTTTCACTCTGGGCAGCTCAAAGCGGACCCAAACCCCCATTTTTAAAGACTTTAGGACCGGGTCAGAGCTTTGCCTAGGGACATCCCACTGTGTGAGATTTTCCCAGCTTACTGATTTTGGTTTCCCCCGTGTTTTAGTCCCCCCCGTGCATGCACAGGCCTCTGCTTTATTAATTCTGATGAGTTTTGGTCCACTTTAACTCCTAAAACATTCACGGGGGAAGTTTAAAGCGGACCTAACCCTGTCAGACACATCCTGAATCGGGACGCTGCGCTCCCTAAAACCCACAGTAAACTTAGCTCATGCCTCGATCCCGCTGCGCATGCACCTCCGGCAGCAATCCTGGGTTTTGGTACACTTTAAAAGGAACCAACTCGTTCTGATTTTGGTCCTCTTTAACTTTATACTTTGAAGCGGACCAAAACCCTTCACTTCGTAAAGACTCCAGGGGGTGGGAAAGCTCTCCCCAGGGGCATCCCGATCTGTCGGTAACCTTACCATTTCTCTATCCCGGGGTGCAGCATTCCCAGCCCGCCTCCACCCCCCGCACGCACCCGCGCCGGGCATCCCTGGCTGGAGGGAGGCGCCCCGCCATCCATTCATGTCACTGGGTTCTGGTTGGAGACGAGTGTGTGCATGTGCCATGGGAGTGCGAATCCAAGAAAACTACACATTAAATTGGGATGCCCCAATCCATAATGGGGGGCGATAATGAAAATCCTGGGTTTGGGTCCACTTGAATGTTGCCTTATTGATGGGATCAGGGCTGGGATGGATGATGTAGTGGCCGGGTCTGTGGTTGGCGGGGGTGCGGATGCAGCTGCGGGACCCCCCCCGCGTGTAACAATACCCGGTGCAGGTGAGCCCCCATCACCCAGCCCCCCCCCCCATGTGACCAGGTATTTCGGGTGGGGGGGTGGGGGGGGTGGCGCGCCCCTGTCATTAATCCGGAGAGTTCTGGGAGCGGGGCCCAGCGGCCGGGGATAGAGTTTCTGAAAACACATTCCTGAGCAGAATGGGACCAGTGTTATGCCTGCGCATTGATAAACGAGCCAGCGGGGAGCCGGCGGGGGAAGCGCGCTAATGAGAGATATGATTACACCGCCACGGCCTATGATTCCACATAACCCCTTCACTGCCAGGATCCACCGCCGCCGCTGTACAGCGCTCTGCTATAGGTCAGCACAATATAAATTGTGAATGTAAAGGGGGAATTAGAGCGTCAGCTCCTTTGTGCCATTAAGTGATGGGATGGTGCTGTACAGCGCTTTGGAATATGTCAGCACTATATAGTGACTGTATGTAAAGGGGGGAATTAGAGTGTCAGCTCCTCTGCTCCAGAGAGTGACAGTAACGCTGCTGTACATCGCTTTGTTATATGTCAGCGCTATATAAATATAAGTGACTGTAAAGGGGGGAATCAGAGTGTCAGCTCCTCTGCTCCAGAGAGTGATGGGGATGGAGCTGTACTGCGCTTTGGTATCTGTCAGCGCTATATTAACAGTAAGTGAATGTAAAGGAGGAATTAGAGTGTCAGCTCCTTTGCGCCATTAAGTGATGGGATGGTGCTGTACTGCGCTTTGGATTATGTCAGCGCTATGTAAATAGTGACTGTAAAGGGGGGAATTAGAGTGTCAGCTCTTCTGCTCCAGAGATTAATTGGATGGCGCTGTACTGCGCTTTGGTAAATGTCAGCGCTATATAAATAGTGAGCGAATGTAAAGGGGGGAGTTAGAGTGTCAGCTCCTTTGCTCTAGAGAGTGACGGGATGGCGCTGTACATCGCTTTGGAATATGTCAGCGCTATATAAATAGTGAGCGAATGTAAAGGGGGGAATTAGAGTGTCAGCTCTTCTGCGCCAGAGAGTAATTGGATGGCGCTGTACTGCGCTTTGGTAAATGTCAGCGCTATATAAATAGTGAGCGAATGTAAAGGGGGGAATTAGAGTGTCAGCTCCTTTGCTCTAGAGAGTGACGGGATGGCGCTGTACATCGCTTTGGAATATGTCAGCGCTATATAGTGAGCGAATGTAAAGGGGGAATTAGAGTGTCAGCTCCTTTGCTCTAGATAGTGACGGTAATGCTGCTGTACATCGCTTTGGAATATGTCAGCGCTATATAAATAGTGAGTGAATGTAAAGGGGGAATTAGAGTGTCAGCTCTTCTGCGCCAGAGAGTAATTGGATGGCGCTGTACTGCGCTTTGGTATATGTCAGCGCTATATAAATAGTGAGCGAATGTAAAAGGGGGGAATTAGAGTGTCAGCTCCTTTGTTCTAGATAGTGACGGTAATGCTGCTGTACATCGCTTTGGCATATGTCAGTGCTATATAAATAGTGAGCGAATTTAAAGGGGGGAATTAGAGCGTCAGCTCCTCTGCTTCAGAGAGTAATCAGTGTATGGAGCAGAGGAGCTGACGCTCTAATTTCCCCTTTACATCCGCACACTATATAGCGCTGACATATTTTGCGGCGCTGTACAAAAAACATCCCACTCTTTCCATCTGCCTTGAATGCAAAGGAGCTTACACTCTACTGCAAAGGGGGAATTAGAGCGCCAGCTCTTCTGCTACAGGGAGTGACCGGATGGTGCTGTACATCGCGTTGGAATATGGCAGCGCTATATAAATAGTCAGTGACTGTAAAGGGGGGAGTTAGAGCGTCAGCTCCTTTGCTCCAGAGAGTGACGGTGATGCTGCTGTACAGCGCACTGGTACATGTCAGCGCTATATATATAGTGAGTGAGTGTAAAGGGAGGGATTAGAGTGTCAGCTCTTCTGCTTCAGAGAGTGATCAGTGTATGGAGCAGAGGAGCTGACACTCTAATTCCCCCTTTACATCCGCACACTGTATAGCGCTGACATATTCCAAAGCGCTGTACGGCGCCATCCCCATCACTCTCTGGAGCAAAGGAGCTGACGCTCTAATACCTCTTTTACAGTTACTATTTATATAGCGCTGACATATACCAAAGCGCAGTACAGCACCATCCCATCAATCTCTGGAGCAGAGGAGCTGACGCTCTAATTCTCCCTTTACATTCAGTCACTATTTATATGGCGCTGACATACTCCTAAGCGCTGTACAGCAACATCCCCATCACTTTCTGGAGCAAAGGAGCTGATGCTCTTATCCCTCTCTTTACATTCACACTATTTATATAGCGCTGACATATTCCAAAGCGCAGTACAGCACCATCCCCATCACTCTCTGGAGCAGAGGAGCTGACGCTCTGATGGGAACAGTTTAATGTACTTTGTACGGCGCTTCAGAATATGTCAGCGCTATATAAATAGTGTAAATGTAAAAACCTTTACATTCACACTATTTATATAGCGCTGACATATTCAGCAGCGCTGTACAAAGTACATTAATCCCATCAGCCATGCCTGCCACACTGTATTGCTAATATAATACACTTCCATAGCTCTGACATATTCCGCAGCGCTGTACAAAGTACATTAATCCCATCAGCCATGACTGCTTACCTTCTAATATTATACGCTTCAATAGCTCTGACATATTCAGCAGCGCTGTACAAAGTACATTAATCCCATCAGCCATGACTGCTTACACTATTGCAAATATAATACACTTCCATAGCTCTGACATATTCTGTAGCGCAGTACAGAGAACCTTAGCCACGCACAAGAGCTTACACTCTAATGCCTTCTTCCGAATGACACAGTGTTATTCTGGCTCCGCAGGTATGTAGCTCTGACATATTCTGTAGCGCAGTACAGAGAACCTTAACCACGCACAAGAGCTTACACTCTAACGCCTTCTTCAGAATGACACAGTGTTATTCTGGCTCCACAGGTATGTAGCTCTGACATATTCTGTAGCGCAGTACAGAGAACCTTAACCACGCACAAGAGCTTACACTCTAACGCCTTCTTCCGAATGGCACAGTGTTATTCTGGCTCCGCAGACATGTAGCTCTGACATATTCTGTAGCGCAGTACAGAGAACCTTACCCACGCACAAGAGCTTACACTCTAACGCCTTCTTCCGAATGGCACAGTGTTATTCTGGCTCCGCAGACATGTAGCTCTGACATATTCTGTAGCGCAGTATAGAGGTGGTAATATGTAAGTCCTCCCTCCTCCTCCTCCAGCATCAGCCATGTGGTTCTGCTCTGGAATTGGCAATGGCGCATGAACCCGGGATACCCCCCCACCCGGCACATTGTCTGGGTCCCCTCTGGGGTGACCCGTGTTTTTCTTTGCGCGGTGCCCGGCAGTCACGCTGACACAAGAAGCCGGAGCCTGAGGAGAACACAAAGAGCCATTCTTCTCAGTCCCCGCGCGGGGGCCCGGCAGCCTGCACACCTCTCAGGTTTTCCTGTCCCCAGATCCCCTAATGGAGATGAATTTGCTTAAGGTAGAGTCCAATGTAAACAGGCCGCCAGGCAGCTGCTCTGACGCTGGAACGCAGCCGGTCCCCGGACTTGTTCCAGGCGCGTGATATATGTGTGTGTGCTCAATATGTGGCTTGTGGGGTGTTAATCCCGAGATACCCCAACGTGTCCCCCCCCCCGCCCCCACCCCGGCCTACAACACAGAGGAGCATTGTTACCCCAGAAACACGACAGGTTCTCCTTGGCCACTGAAGAACTGACACTAACTGGTCATCCTCATTGTTCCCACTTCTGTATACTTCCTTATATCCTAATAGAGTGTAAGCTCTTCTCCTCCAGTATCCTCCCTTATACCCTAATAGAGTGTAAGCTCTTCTCCTCCTGTATCCTCCCTTATACCCTAATAGAGTGTAAGCTCTTCTCCTTCTGTATCCTCCCTTATACCCTAATAGAGTGTAAGCTCTTCTCCTCCTGTATCCTCCTTTATACCCTAATAGAGTGTAAGCTCTTCTCCTCCTGTATCCTCCCTTATACCCTAATAGAGTGTAAGCTCTTCTCCTTCTGTATCCTCCCTTATACCCTAATAGAGTGTAAGCTCTTCTCCTTCTGTATCCTCCCTTATACCCTAATATATTGTAAGCTCTTCTCCTCCTGTATCCTCCCTTATACCCTAATAGATTGTAAGCTCTTCTCCTCCTGTATCCTCTATTCTACACTATTACATTGTTAGCTCTTCCCCTGTAGCCAATCTTTTCGAGGTGGACCCTCCCCTTTAATCCCCGGCTCTTGCGTTTGTTTCTTACCCTCCAGGTCTGGGCGGCCATCGCATGCAGTCAGCGCCGGGGATTAGCTCAAACATTCTTTCTGGAGACTGAAATCTTTTTCATTTCCTGAGCATTACCATGAAATGTCCCAATATCTCCCATAATCCTCTCGGCCCTCCCCGAGTCTGACAAATCTTAATATTAGTGGAGAAATAAAAAGGAAGGGGGGGGGGTGCTGCACAGGGACCACGTCACCCTGTCACCCTGATAGATGTTGCCTTATATTTCCTGCACTATCCCAATAGATGTCACCCTATATCTCCCTTTTCACATCAGCAGGTATCATCCTGTATCTCTCACACAACCTAATAGATGTCACTTTATATCCATCATATTATCCCGATAGATGTCACCCTATATCTACCACACCAATATATGTCACCCTATATCTCCCATTGACAATGCCACCTGTCACCCTATATCCTCCATGTTATCCTGATAGATGTCATCCTAAATCTCACATCCCACCCCAATAGATGTCACCCTATATCTCCCACACCATCATCACCCTGTATCTCCATTTCCAATCCCACCCAATAGATATCACCCTATATACGCCATACAATCCAGATAGATATGAGCTTATCTCCCACACCACCCTGTTAGATGTCTAGATGTCACCCTATATTTCCCATCCCACCCCATTAGATTGTACCCTATATGTCCCTTCCCACATCAGTAGGTATCACCCTTTATCTCTCATACAACCCAGATGTTACCCTATATCCCTCACACCACACTGATAGATGCCACCCTAAATTTCTCATTTCCAATCCCACCACAATAAAGGTCAACCTATATCCCCCTTACTATCCAGATAAATGTCACCCTATATCCCCCTATACCACACCAATAGATGTCACCCTATATCTCTCATTTCCAATCCCACCACAGTAAAGGTCACCATATATCCCCCTTACTATCCAGATAAATGTCACCATATATCTCCTATACCACCACATTAGGCGCCACCCTATATCTCCTATACCACACCAATAGATGTCACCATATATCTCCTATACCACACCAATAGGCGTCATCCTATATCTCCTATACCACCCCAGTAGATTTCACCCTATATCTCCTATACCACCCCAATAGATATTGCCCTATATCTCCTATACTACCCCAATATATGTCACCATATATATTTTATCCCACCCAAATAGATGTCACCCTAAATTTCTCATTTCCAATCCCACCACAGTAAAGGTCACCCTATATCCCCCTTACTATCCAGATAAATGTCACCATATATCTCCTATACCACCACATTAGGCGCCACCCTATATCTCCTATACCACACCAATAGATGTCACCATATATCTCCTATACCACACCAATAGGCGTCATCCTATATCTCCTATACCACCCCAGTAGATTTCACCCTATATCTCCTATACCACCCCAATAGATATTGCCCTATATCTCCTATACTACCCCAATATATGTCACCATATATATTTTATCCCACCCAAATAGATGTCACCCTATATCTCCTAAACCACCTCCGTAGATGTCACCCTATATCTCCTCTACCACACCAATAGATGTCACCCTATATCTCCTAAACCACCCCAATAGATGTCACCCTATATTTCCTAAACCACCCTAATAGATGTCACCCTGTATCTCCTATACCACCCCAATAGATGCCACCATATCTCCTATATCAACCCAATAGGTGTGACCCTATGTCTTCTCTCCCACCCCAATAGATGTTGCCCTATATCTCCTATACCACCCGAATAGTATCCTGATAGACATCACCCTATATCTCCCATCCCTCCTCAATAGATGTCACCCTACACTGTATCTCCTATACCACCTGTCACCCTATATCTTCCATACCACCCTAGTAGATGGCACCCTATATTTACGCTGTGTTCTGGGATGGCGGTAATAGCGATATATAAGTGTAGGGTGATTGGGGAACACTCTTGGACAATCACTTACCCAGGCCTCATATATGTGGTATTTTTGAAGCTCCTCTCGGGCGCTCTTTCTCCTCCTCCCTTGGCCGCACAGTAAAAGGTTAACGTTTTCTCCTGGCCCGCGCCCCAGCCTCGGAGAATTAATTAAAATTTCCAAATGAAATGTTTTATTCCCGCTCAGATTTTGGCGCAGGTGGAGACATTCCTGAGACATGAAACTACGAGCGCTTTATGGGCCCCTTGTCTATAGCCGGGCCTGTACTGTATCATCAACCTCTCGCCCCCTGCTGGCTTCTCTCCATCCAAAATCTTCCAGTATTAAAAAGCAGAGTTTGTTCTGGGCTCGAGCTCAGCCGGGCGGGAGAGGCCACTGGCGGGGGAGAGAGCAGGGAGCAAAGGGGTGGGGGGGGGGTATAATTGCTGCAATCAAGAGCTCCGCCATAGAAATGGATTATCATTAGGAACACGGGTCTTTTATGGGCAGCAAAACGCAAACGTTTTTCCGCAATTAGCCGCTTCTCAGTAATGAGCGAGGCAGGTTAGGGCCAATTATCTCCCATTAAAATCATTTCCTGCCATGACCGCATCACGGGCCGCATGGCCGCAGAGTTTTTTCCCGTGCAACGAGCTGTCGCGGTTGACGGTGGGTCGGGCTGGGTTGAAGGTGTTTTTGCTTAAAAATCATGGCTGTACCACAAAACATCTCCACGCCTTTATAATGCGAAAAACTGTGATGATTCTCGTTCATCCAAGTCTGTGGGGTATTTGCTGGGATAGGTCAAAGCTGCTGGGCTTATTGAGTTAAGCTTCGTTGGCCAAATTGCTTTTTCAGGTCAAAGCAGCTAAACTTATTGGGTATTCTTGAAGATTTTGGGGGTTTGTTTTTCTCAAGTCGAAGCAGTTGAGCTTTTCTTGAAGATCAATCCAACCTTAAATTCAAATTTAAAGGCCTTTTGGGTTTTTGTCTCAAGATGTTTTGTTGGTTTTGTTGGTCGGATGAGCGAGAAATCTGATGAAACCTGTCAGAGAAGATTCTCGTACATCCAGGTCTGGTGGGATCTGTAGTGATAGGCCAAACCTACTGGGCTTATTGAGTTTTGTCGGCCAAACAGCTTTTTAAGAAGCTGAGCACTTGTTGGGTTTTCTTGCAGTTTTTTTAGAATGTCTTTCTCAGGTCGAAGCAGTTGACCTTGTTGGGTTTTTCTTGAAGGTTCACCCAGGTCTGGTGGTATCTGTAGTGATAGGTCAAACCTTCTGAGCTCATTGAGTTTTGTCAGCCAAATAGCCTTTTCAAGTCAAAGCAGTTGAGCTTGTTGAGCTTTTCAGGAATTACTTTCTTCAGTCATTGAGCTTGTTGAGCTTTTCATGAAAATGCTTCAGGTATGTCTATCTCAAGTTAAAGCAGTTGAGATTGTTGGGTTTTTCTTGAAGGTCCATCCAGATCTGGTGGGATCTGTAGTGATAGGTCAAACCTTTTGGGCTTATTGAGTTTTGTCGGCAAAATAGCTTTCAAAGAAGTTGAGCAGTTGTTGGGTTTTCTTGCAGATTTTTCAGAATGTCTTTCTCAAGTCGAAGCAGTTGACCTTTTTGGGTTTTTCTTGAAGGTTCATTCAAGTCTGGTAGTATTTGTAGTGATAGGTCAAACCTTCTGGGCTTATTGAGTTTTGTCAGCCAAGTAGCTTTTTCAAGTCAAAGCAGTTGAGCTTGTAGGATTTTCTCAAAGATTTTTCAATAATGTATTTCTGAAATTAAAGAAGTTGAGCTTGTTGGACTTTTCGTTATGATTTTCCGTGAATGTTGGTCTCAAGTCGAAGCTCTTGACCTTGGGTTTTTCTTGAAGATTTTTTGGGAATGGTTTTCTCAAGTCGAAGCAGTTGAACTTGTTGAGCTTTTGTTGAAGATTTTCCAGGGGTCAGTCCAAATGGCTTTCTCAGTTCAAATTAACAGGCCTTTTGGGTTTCTGTTTCAAGACGTTTTGTTGGTCATCCAACCTGCTTTCTCAGTTTAGCATGGCTTGAGAAATCTGATGAAAAGTGTCAGTGAAGATTCTCGTTCATCCAATGGCTTCCCTAACCTATTCATGGGATCACCAACCGACTAGTGGGAGTTACTGGGTCCCTAGTTGCTATTTTTTAAAAAGACGTATGGAGCCACCTGCCCCTTATGTGAATATATGGAAACAAATAGTCTTATGGAGTCACCAGCTTCCTGGTTCACCAGCACTCGAGTCTAGTGGACTCTCCTCTAGCCTGATGTTGCCAACGACCCTGAGTTGGGCTCCTCATCATAAAATATGACATCTTCTGCTATGGCTGGGGCCTAGTAGATACTTTGTAGGTGGACATGGACTGTTCCTTCCACAGAACCATGAAGTTCAGCTTGCAAGGTAAGTTGCAAAGACAACCACAGAAACCCAAGGATCTAACCCTTCCTCAACTTTCCTAAGTACAAAAAAAGTACATAATTGTGTTGGAAATTGGTCACCTGCCCCTTATGTGAATATATGGGAACATTTAGTCTTATGGGGTCACCAGCTCCCTGGTTCACCAGCACTCGGGTATAGGGGACTCTCCTCTAGCTTGATGTTGCCAACCACCCTGAATTGGGCTCCTCATCATAAAATATGCTGGGCCCTAGTAGATACTTTGTAGCTGGACATAGACTGTTCTTTCCAGAGAACCATGAAGTTCAGCTGGCAAGGTAAGTGGTGAGGACAAACCTCCCCAATGGAGCCATAGAAACCCAAGGATCTAACCCTTCCTCGAATTTCTAGGCACAAAAAAAGGTAGCAAAGGTTTAGGTTGACTTCACTTCCACCTGCCCAATCCAATAGTCCTCGCAATACATAATTGTGTTGGAAATTGGCCACATGACCCTTATGTGAATATATGGGAACATCTAGTCCTATGGGGTCACCAGCACTCGGTTATAGGGACTCTCCTCTAGCTTGATGTTGCCAACGACCCTGATTTGGGCTCCTCATCATAAAATATGAAGTCTTCTACTATGGCTGGGCCCTACTTTGTAGCTGGACATAGACTGTTCCTTCCAGGGAACCATGAAGTTCAGCTTGCAAGGTAGGTAGTGAGGACAAACCTCCCCAATGGAGTCATAGAAACCCAAGGATCTAACCCTTCCTCAAATTCCTACGTACAAAAAACATAAGTTTGGGTTGACTTCTCTTCCACCGCCTCCACTCAATGGTCCTCACAATACATAATTGTGTTGGAAATTGGCCAACCTACCCAATCAAAACCTTACCCTCCACAGTGGACCTCAGGCCAGAGACCCACCAGGAAGCCGACATTTATACAGATGGGGCCCCCCAAGTCCGTCGTCCCTGGTGTGCGTCGATTCATTTTTCTCAAAGCCGAGACCACCAGGAGGTGAACCGTACGTAGCCCGGAACTCAATTCACGTATCGAATGTGCTGCGATTAGATTACGTGGAGGAGCAAGATATAGGTTGATTAGGGCGCCCTCGCCCAATACGGGGTTGGAGGGGGCTTCTCCTGGCAGGCGAGACTCCAATTACAGCACATCTGGAACTCACTAGACCCCGTCCTGGATTCTATTTCTGGGGGGGAACGATCTGATAAATAAGGCATGACGTCTGTAACGGGAAACCTGAAGCCGGGGGCTCACAAATGTCTAATATCTCTTTCCCGAGGATTGCGGGACGCGACGCGGCCGACGGGACAGACGGAGACATTTACCAGAATGTCTGGAATTTGGTCATTAGATATATTTTTATATGAATATATTTTGAATATTCTATATGTACCACAACCGGCCAGCAGGTGGAGTGCCAGAGAGCAATGAGCTCTCCTAGTTATTCTTCCTTTTCCGCTTGCTTCCTGTCCCCCTGTCCCTCTTTTTGAGTCCATGTCCCCCTGTCCCTTGTTGTTCCCATTTGACCCTCTTTGAGGTGTAACATGTAGATCTGCAGCAATAAATGATTCATTTGTCTATTCAAAGCATTTATATTGTTGTAACTGTTACATCCCACAATGAGGGGGCGTCGCCTCATCCATCCCTCAATGAGGGGGCGTGGCTTCATCCATCCCTCAATGAGGGGGCATGGCTTCATCCATCCCTCAATGAGGGGGCGTGGCTTCATCCATCCCTCAATGAGGGGGCGTGGCTTCATCCATCCCTCAATGAGGGGGCATGGCTTCTTCCATCCCTCAATGAGGGGACGTGGCTTCATTTACATATTGCCCCTCTTTGGGGTGTAACATGCAGATCTGCAGCAATAAATGATTAATTCTCCTATTCAAAGTGTTTCTATTGTTGTAACTGTTACATCCTATCTCCTATTCATCAATCAATGAGGGGTGTGGTTTCATCCATCCTTCAATCAGGGGGCGTGGCTTCCTTTAACAATTGTCCCTCTTTCCCACCCTGAAAAGTTGAAATGTATGCCAGCCGAACAAAACACAGGATTCTGACTATCCCAGCTTTTTTTCCCGATTCGGGATGCCCCGCTGTGTGAAACCCCCCCGATCGCCCAGAAAACTAATCTCTCCCCGGTCCTACGACGCTTGCCCGGGCTTTCGTCCAATCAAAACCATTTGCTGTGCATATATATTGTTTGGCAAACGGCATTCGGGAGCATCCCGGGGATGTGGCCGTCCCGATATTTACATCAGCGAGGGAGTCAGAGAAGGCGAGTTTTCATACAGCGGGGCATACTGACTTGGGATGCCCCCGAGGTAAGTCCGGTTGCCGGCCTTGGAGTTTTTTAAATTCCAGGGCTGGCCCTCTCGGGCTTTGTTCCGTTTTAACGGGGAGGCTGATTCATTACTAGCTCCAGGTAACGGCAGATGAGCGTCTGTACAGTGGCGCTAAGAGTGACCGCTAGTGGTCGCCTTGATCGGCCGTGAGACGCTATTACAGAGCGCCTCAGTCGATCTAGTAACATGGCCGATATTTATGAATTTGATGTCACTATAACACCAGTACAGCGCTATATGAGAGCGAACGGTAGCGACTGGTCAGTGTGAGCGACTCAAACCATATTTATCAAAAAAACAGCCTCATACAGCACCGGCGCTCAAAATTGTGTCGCTGTAGCCCAGAGCGCCAGATGCTGTGTGATTAAAGTCTGTTTTTGAACACATATCCACCAGCAACAAAGCGAAAACACATGGAATGACATTGTTATAACATTGTGACATTAACACTTTAATATCAGACCTGTAATGACAATTCTGCATAAAAATATAAAAAAAATCAAAAAAGTTTTCAAAAATGTATTTAAATAGGCCAGGAGAGGTCACATGATGATTTGATACAAAACAAAAAAAATATTAAAAGAAAACCCTGTTTAAAGAGAAGGAAAGGAACATCCATTGAAATGTATGGGAGAGTGTATGTATGGAAGCTAGAGCGCCGGTGCTATACACTGAGCTGCCTGTAATAATACATGTGACGCTACATGGCGCTGTTATAGGCGCTATACACTGAGCTGCCTGTAATAATACATGTGACGCTACATGACGCTGTTAGAGGTGCTATACACTGAGCTGCCTGTAATAATACATGTGACGCTACATGACGCTGTTAGAGGCGCTATACACTGACCTGCCTGTAATAATACATGTGACACTACATGGCGCTGTTAGAGGCGCTATACACTGACCTGCCTGTAATAATACATGTGACGCTACATGGTGCTGTTAGAGGTGCTATACACTGACCTGCCTGTAATAATACATGTGACGCTACATGACGCTGTTAGAGGCGCTATACACTGACCTGCCTGTAATAATAGATGTGACGCTACATGGCACTGTTAGAGGCGCTATACACTGAACCACCTGTAATAACACATGTGACGCTACATGACGCTGTTAGAGGCGCTATACACTGACCTGCCTGTAATAATACATGTGACGCTACATGGCGCTGTTAGAGGCGCTATACACTGAGCTGCCTGTAATAATACATGTGACGCTACATGACGCTGTTAGAGGCGCTATACACTGACCTGCCTGTAATAAAACATGTGACGCTACATGGCGCTGTTAGAGGCACTATACACTGACCTGCCTGTAATAATAGATGTGACGCTACATGGCGCTGTTAGAGGTGCTATACACTGACCTGCCTGTAATAATACATGTGACGCTACATGGCGCTGTTAGAGGCGCTATACACTGACCTGCCTGTAATAATACATGTGACGCTACATGGCGCTGTTAGAGGCGCTCACCAGAATCGCTTTGATAAATGTGGTTTTGCGTACAGCGCCCGGCGTTCACCAGACGCTGCCTGCCGCTATGAGGCGCCACCTGGCGCTATCCCTTGATGAATAAAGCCCTAAGTGTCCCAGTTTTTAGCTTATGTCCGTTTCTCTTCAGAATCAATATAGGGGAACCAGTGTCATTCCCGGACGGGCATCCAACCCGCATGTGCCGGGATCGCCGCAGACCGATCTGCGTCGCGGGGATGAGCGTCAGCAAGGATCGGGCCCGTCCTCGGCAGCGGCAGATTTTTTTTTTTCATCTGAATTCCTTTTCATCCGTGAAGAGTCTCATCTGGGTTTGTTTTTCTCCTCCAGACGCCGGGGAGAGAAAACTGAGAACTTGGAACCAGTGTTTTTTTTTTTTTCTTTTTTCTCTCTTTTTTTTTTTCTCGCGCTTGATTGAAGAATCGCTGGGCGAAAGCTCTCACATTCCTGCGCGATGATTAAAGCTGCAGCTTTCACTTTTCCCAAGCACAAGCTGCTGCCTATTTTTCTTCATTAGTTTCCAATTTGGAAAAGTGAGGAATTATGGGAGAGGGAAAAAGAAAAAAAATTTGTTTTGCTCCATTTTATTTCTTTTAAATAAGGGACCCTCTTTTTTCTCTGCTGCTGTTAAGTTTTTTCTCTGCTTCAGAGTCTCTTTGCTATTTTGTTTTGTTTGCTTGGCTCCTAAAGTGAAGTGTCAGTAACAAATCTATTGTGATACTTGCGAGTTATCGCCCTGATGCGTTTCGCCTTGCGTGACTTCTTCTTCAGAGGGCGTTAAGTACCATATTGGAGATATGAAAAAATAGCTGTTAATATTTTGTATAATTGTACTTGTGTCTTTGTCTTTTGGAGTGGAGAAGCAGAGCCAAACAAAGCATAGTAGACAATTATTACTCAAACCTCTCTCGAATTCGCATTTCGCCGCGCAGGATGTCTTCAGAGGGTGTTTAGTACCATACTGGAGATATGAAAACATAGCCGTTAATATTTTGTATCCTTTGTACTTGTCTCTGTCTTTTTAGGTGGAGAAGCAGAACAAAACATAGCGTGGTAGACAATTATTACTCATACCACTTCCGGCTTGAAGTTATTACGCATTTCGTCTTGTGGGACTTCTTTTTCAGAGGGCGTTTGGTACCATATTCGATATATGAAAAAATAGCCATTAATATTTTGTATCCTTTGTACTTGTCTCTTTGTCTTTTGAAGTGGAGAAGCATAACCAAACATAGCATGGTAGACAATTATTACTCATACCTCTTCTGGCTTGCAGTTATTAAGCATTTCGCCTTGCAGGACATCTTCAGAAGGTGTTTAGTACCGTAAAGGATACTTGAATAATAGCTGTGGCTATTGCGCAGCAATATTTTGTATCCTTTATACTTGTCCTCTTGTCTTTTGTAACGGAGAAGCAGGAACAAAAATAAAATGGCAAACAATTATTAGGCAAACACGTTTCGCCTTGCAGTTATTATGTGTTTCGCATTGTGGGACATCTTCTGAGGGT
Organism: Gastrophryne carolinensis; assembly: GCA_027917425.1. Lineage (NCBI taxonomy): Eukaryota > Metazoa > Chordata > Amphibia > Anura > Microhylidae > Gastrophryne > Gastrophryne carolinensis. Next base: position 512,842,323 of record CM051236.1, on the reverse strand, counting down.
TTTTAGAATGTCTTCAGACAGTCAGAGTGTTTTCAGAGGGCATTTAGTACTATAAAGGATACTTGGATAATAGCTGTGGCTATTGTGCATCTTTCATGGTACTCGGTTGCCTGGCTTGTATAATGCAGAGACAGAAAACTATGTTGTTGTTGTTGTTGTTGCGTGTTTCGCCCTGCAGGACATCTTCAGAGGGTATTTAGTACTGTAAATGATACAAGAAAAATAGCCATCAATATTTTGTATTATTCATACTTGTCCTCTTGCCTTTTGTAGTGGAGAAGCAGAAACAAAGATAGAATGGCAAACATTTGTTGGGCAAATGTGTTTTGCCTTACAGTTATTGCACGTTTCGCCTTGCAGGACATCTTCTGAGGGTTTTTTGGATGTCTTCAGAGGGTGTTTAGTACCATAAAGAATACATGAATAATAGCTGTGTATATTGTGCATCTTACTTGGTTGCTTGGCTTGTATACTACAGCGGCTAAGCAATCACAGCAGTTATTACGCGTTTCGCCTTGCAAGATTTCTTCAGATGGTTTTTAGCACTGTAAAGGAGATATGAAACATAGCCGTCAAGATTTTGCATCCTTCGTACTTGTTCTCTTTGTAGCGGAGTAGTAGAAACAAACATAGCATGGCCAACAATTACTCAAGCGCGTTTCGCCTTGCAGATTATTATGCATTCTGCATGCAGGATGTTTTCAGGGAGCATTTAGCACCATAAAGGATATATGAAATATCCATCAATATTTTGCTTCCTTCAAACTTGCCGTCTCGGCTTTTGTAGTGGAGAAGCAGAAACAAATATAGCATGGCAAACAATTATTACTTTGGCCTTTAGGGCGTCTTTAGAAGCTTATTAGGACGTTTTAAGACAGGGGGTCTTCAAAGTGTGTACAGTACTATATAGGATACTTAAAAATATCTGTGGATATTGAGCATCTTTCATAGTATTTGTTTGCTCTGCTTGTCTACAGCAGCAGCAGAAACAACCATATTGCTAAACAATCATTGCAGTTATTACGCATTTCGCCTTGCAGGACGTCTTCAGAGAGTGTTTAGCAACATAAATGAGATATGAAAAATAGGCATCAATATTTTATTATTTTTACTTGTGTACTTGTCCTCTTGGCTATTGTAGCGGAGAAGCAGAAAAGCAGAAACAAATATAGCATGGCAAACAAGTATTTCTCAAACGCTTTGTTAGGACATCTTCAGAGGGTTATTAAGAAGTCTTCAGGCACCTAACAGTAGGCCTTCAGAGGGTGTTTAGTACCATAACGTATATTTAAATGATAATGGTGCATTTTTCACAGTACTTGGTTGCTTGGCTTGTGTAATGCAGCAGCAGAAAACAACTTTGATTGCTAAACAATCATGGCAGTTATTACACGTTTCGCCTTGCCGGACGTCTTCAGAGAGCTATTAACCTGACGTGTTTTGCCTTCCAGGGCTTCCTCAGAGGCTGTATAGTAACATAAACGATACTTGCGAAAACTAGCACAATAGTTATTTTATATACATGGTACTTGGCTCGTGAAACGGAGTAGCAGAAACAAATATATAGCTAAACAGTTATAGCAGTATGTTTCACCCTTCAGGGCTTCCTCAGAGGGTGATTAGTACCATGTAAGATACATGAATTGTTCTCAATATTGCTTATTCTTCACAGTACTCATCACCTTCCCTAATGGAGTGGCATAGACAAATATATAGCTAAACAATCATGGTATTTATTACCCTGGTGCGATTCACCTCCCTGTGCTTTCTCAGAGGGTGTTTAGTATTAGGAAAGAGGCAGGAAAATCGTGGTTACTATTGTCTATCCTGAAACTCAGGCCGCGCAGATGCGTTTCGCCTCACCAGACGTCCTCAGTGGAGTGCCTGGTACCATAAATCATACATTTCTGTTATCAAACACCCGGGAGGCGAAACGCGTACGAGCAATGACTCTAATAACATTAATCATGTGTAGCGGACATTAGTGTGTAAGCTCCTCTTAGACAGAGGTTGAAATTGCTCAGTGTTCTCTTTACAGCTTACAGGAAGTGTAAGCTCCTCTGGCTTTAGACTAACGGGTTCAGTGTTCCTGTACACCTCTTCGGAATAGGTCAGAGCTATATAGATGTAATCATAGTGTGCAAGCGTGGATAAAGCAACGGCTGTATTTTGGGAGATCGGCACTGCCTGGTGATTTTTGCATCGGGTTTTCCCATGTTTGGCGCTCCCCTGCTGCTGGCCTTGCCCCAACCCTCCGCCGAACGAAGATTTGCTATCATGTCAGAATTTGTTGCCAGTAATAATACCGCATCGTGGGCCCCGAGGAGATGGTCGGCAGCTAAACCTCGTTTAATAACTGCGCAGAACTGGCTTAGGGAGCAAAAACTTCCTTGCAGACATCAGGAGAGGCAAAGGATTATGGTCGGCTATTGGTCTTTTTTTTTCCGAGCCCAAAAATATTTTTGGTTGACGTTGACATCCAAAATCAGGATGCCCCGCTGTGTGAAACCCCCCCAGGTCGTCGCATACACTTACTATTGTCACGGACTGGGTGGAGCGGACTCGGGTGTGGATCCGCTTTAACTGTGGCACCGATGGCGGGTACCGTGTCAGGGGAGCGGAGTCTAAGGGGCTACCGGTATTCACCAGAGCCCACCGCAAGGCAGGTTGGTCTTGTGCGGCGAGTGACCCCCAGGTCGCTACCCCCCAACAGCGGCCCAGTCCCACAGTCAGCCGAGGTTCAGCGAGGTACACAAGTGGCAGGCAAAAGGTGTAGTAAGTACAGGCAGAGATCGGGGCTGGCAGCACAGGTTCATGGTAAAGATGAGTAGCCGAGGTCGGGGCAGGCAGCAAAGGTTCAGAGTCGGGGACAAGCAGAGGTCAGTACACGGGTGAGCAATGTCTGACTTTCAACAAGCATAGAGAGACCAAGATCTGGCACTGAAGGAAGGAAGTGCCTCTTTAAATAGGAGAAGTGGATGCAGGATTGGATGACCAACACCAATCAGTGCTGCACAGGCCCTTTAAATCTCAGGAATCCACTGCGCTCGCCCTCTAGTGGACGGAGACGTGCGCGCACCTGAGCATGCGAGAAGGAAGCATGGGGGGAAGGGAGACAGCTGGGAACAGCCATGAGGGAAGTGCTGCAAAATGGATGATGGCTGGATGCAGTAATGGAGGTAAGTGAAGTGCTGCTAGATGGGCGTGCAGCGCTCGCCCTAACAACTATCTTCCAGTTACCACGGCGCATGTGCGAGCTGCGGCTGCATCCCCGCTATCCCTCTAGCAAGGCACGTGTCCGCACCAGGCATTTGTGAATGACCGGCGCGGGCACGCTCCCTGTTAGAGGGAAGCGGGGGATGCGGCTGCCAACACGCTCGGAGTCGCTGCCCCGACATGATGTCAGCGGCTCCGAGTGCACTGATTGGACGCGCATGCGCCGGAGGACCGGGAAAAGGTGAGTAAACTTCGGTGATCTGAGGGGTTTTACGCAGCGGAGTGCCCCGGGAGAAAGGACCAAACCCCAGGATAGTCAAAATCCTGGGTTTTGGTCCACTTTAAGGGGACAATCTGAACCGAACGAGCGCCTCTGATTACTGGTTCCTGATTATTGGTTTCCACGTGGACGTGAGCGGTCCACGTGGAAACCAGTGAATTTTCTGGATGATCTGTGGAGGTACACACAGCGGAGCATCCTGATCGTGATGCCCTGCCAGGGAGGAACAAAAGAAAGAATGACCAAAACAAAGAAAAAAAATAAGAAAGAGAGAGGAGGGGGGATGGGAGAAAAATTAGAAGATGGAAGGAAAGAAAGAAGGACAAAAAAAGAAACGAGAAGAAATGACAAAAAGAATAGAAGGAATGACAGAAAAAAAATAATAGAAAGAAGACAGAACGAAAAGGAATGGCAGAACTAACGGATGAAAAAAGAAAGAAGGGGAATGGCAGAACAAACAGATGAAAAAAGAAAGAAGGACGCAGCCAACGACAGCGGGACCTCACGCTGAATCACAGCCGCTACTTCTTCTTTGGACACTTCATTTCATAAGGACATCTTACGTGCATGTCCCACAGAGGGACACCTCTCGCATACCTAGTGCCTCGCACACTGACTTTTAAGGTACAGCAACCATTCATCCATTTTTGATCATTTGTTGATCAGCACCATTAACCTTTATATGCTTTTCCTGCGCAAATCCTGGTACATAGCTCCAAAAGATACCTCAGGCAACCATATGGGTCATCTTCACCAGGATAATTTTTGTATATATTGTATTATAGTGTATATATGAGTGTATCCCCCTGTACTATTGACAAATAATTCCTATGTGTACCTTACCTTCTGCACTTGATTTGTGTGTATTTAGCAATAAATCTTACATTTTGCAAAAGCTAATTTTTATGGTCAAGGTGTGCATTCATAGTTGTTCTACTTAGCATTGGGGTCTCTTCCCCTATTTTTTGAATAGCACCCACCTGCTAACAGCATATCTTTTCTTATATAGAGTGTGCTTACCAACTATTCTTTATTTATATGTCCAAAAGAAAGAAGGGGAATGGCAGAACAAACAGATGAAAGACATAAAGAGAAAGACAAGATAGATAGATAGATAGATAGATAGATAGATAGATAGATAGATAGATACGAGATAGATAGATAGAAAGAAAGAAAAAAATACTCAAAATACGAGAAGGAAATATAAGAATAGAAGAAAAGAAACAAAGAATAAAAGGACCGACAGAAATAATAGAAGAAAGAAAAAAGGAATAGCAAAAAGTACAAATGAAAGAAAGAATAAAAAGAAAGAAAAACAATAATTAAAAGGACAGAAATAAAGAAAGTCTCCCAATGGCCCCGGCTGATAATCCTTAGTATTGGTTACTGCATGACCCTGCGTCCTGCATAGAAGCTGCCCAGGGTAGAATGAATGAGGTGGGCCCCCCAAAGGTGCAGAGGCCCTGGCACCTGCCCCTGTATGCTCAGTGCTGACGCCGGCCCTGCCTGTACCCTTAGCAGCAGTGTTAAAAAGAAAGTAAATAAGCTTGTTTTTCCCCGGAGTCCCTCTTTAAGTAGTGTTTTGTTCCACCAGATAATTCATCCCCAGTCCTCTTCACCAGAAGCCCGAAATGAAATTGGTTCCAGCTTACGTTAAATTAAATAAATAGCGGCGAGTGACTTATGATGGGTCCGCGCTCGGCACAGAAAGGGCTTTTTTTCTTTTTGGGGTGGGGGGAGATTTAATTAGGAGCAGAGAGCTGTTCTCCATCGCTCAGGTCACGGAGCAGAGCGTGTCTGGAGCCGCCATTCCACCAGGGAGCACAGCCAAAAACCTCCTGCTCCGGCCTTGGCCTGGGCCTCTGAAAGTTCTGAATCTGGAATGGGGGAAAAATGGCCTGCCAGAGCAGGGGGTGGAATGGCCTGCCAGAGAAGTGGGGTGGGGGGGGGGGGGAATGGCCTGCCAAAGTAGTGTGGGGGGGGGGATGGCCTGCCAGAGGAGTGTGGGGGGGGGGGAATGGCCTGCCAGAGGACTGTGGGGGGGGGGAATGGCCTGCCAGAGCAGTGGGGAGGGGGGGGGCTGTGATGGGAATGAGGTGGGGGGGTGAGTGCAGCCAGTAATGACAGAAAGAGTGAGTGTGAGATGGAGTGAGGCCTCCACAGGGGCAGCGGAGCAGGACGGGGCCCGTGTGATTGATGGCGGCTGCCTTGGAATGCGTGCCGGGGAGCTCGCTGGAAAAACAGCTCCTAATGGATTTCTCAAACGTAGCAGCGTGCAGAGCCCGGGCCAGGTGTCAGATCACAAAACCAGATCTCGACTTGATTTTTCCATTCTAGCGTAGAAGGGGCCCCTGTCCACCCCCACCCCACCTCTCCTCCTCCAAGGCTGCTTTAACTACTTCTCTGCTTTTTGGACAAAAAGTTTCTACAGCTTTAGATGTCCAAGTGCGGTTGGAGATATGAGACAGGCAGAGATTTCGGACGTTAGACGTCCATGGATGGTCAGGGTCAACGTAGCCAGAGAGGAGTTTAGGCTGCCTTCCAATGATAGTTCTAAGCCTCTCGGTGATGGATAGAGGGCCCTCTGCCATCCACCAGGGTGTCCTCAGCAACAGATAGTGGTCACCATGGTCCTATTTTGGTTCCCATTGGCAGAGGAAAGATTTCTTAAGTTAATTCACTTGGCTGTGGAAACATCTTGGAAGGAACCCCAAGGAAACTTGGTCGCTCTCCAGTGTTATCCTAAAATGACCAAATATTTGGAGTTGTCCTTATACTACATTATAAGTCTCCTTACTACTACTTCTCTACCTTCCATTCCAATGATAGTTCTAAGTCTCTTGGTGGTGGATAGAGGTCCATCTGCCATCCCCCGTAGAGTCATCATGGTCCTATTTGGGTTTCAAATGGCAGAGGAAAGATTTCTCAAGTTAATTTACTTGTCATATCCTGACACTTCGTCTTGAGAGGAAACCCTGAGGAATATTGGTCCATCTTCAGTGTTGTTCAAAGAGTGAATGATAGTGGTCCCTCTGCCATCCTCGGTAACAGTTAGTGGTCACCATAGTCTTATTTAGGTTCCCATTGGCAGAGGATAATAATAGTCCTATTTTGGCTTCCATTCCTCGAGTTAATTTACTTGTCATACCCTGACACTTCGTCTTGAGAGGAAACCCTGAGGAGTATTGGTCCATCTTCAGTGTTGTCCAAAGAGTGAATGAAGAACAAATATTTGAGGCTCCTCTAATACCATTTATTGCCATTGATGTTAGATGTTAGATAGGCTCTAAGCTCATCTGTGTTGCCCCAGTCAACGAAAACCAACTTTTTGGACTCTCCTTTAATATAACCTCTCTACCTTCCATTCCAATGATAGTTCTAAGCCTCTAGGTGGTGGATAGAGGGCCCTCTACCATCCCTCATGGTGTCCTTGGCAACAGATAGTGGTCGTCATAGTCCTATTTGGGTTTCAATTTCTCAAGTTAATTTACTTCGTCTTGAGAAGAACCCTGAGGAGTATTGGTCCATCTTCAATGTTGTCCAAAGAGTGAATGAAGAACATTTGGAGGTCTTCTAATACCATTCTTTGCCGTTGATATTAGATGTTAGATACCAAGGGAAACCTTGTTCCTTCTTCTAGGCTCATCTGTGTTGCCCAAGTCAATGAAGACCATATTTTTGAAGTCTCTCTTGATACTACTTCTCTACCTTCCATTCCAATGATAGTTCTATGCCTCTAGGTGGTGGATAGAGGGCCCTGTGCCGTTCCCCATGTTGTCCTCAGCAACAGATAGTGGTCGTCATAGTCCTATTTGGGTTTCTATTTCTCAAGTTAATTTACTTGCCATATCCTGACACTTTGTCTTGAGAGGAAACCCTGAGAAGTGTTAGTCCATCTTCAGTGTTGTCCAAAGAGTGAATGATAGTGGCCCCTCTGCCATCCCCCATGTTGTCCTCAGCAACAGATAGTGGTCACCATGGTCTTATTTAGGTTCCCATTGGCAGAGGATAATTCACTTGGCTGTGGACTCATACCCCGACACTTCATCTTGAGAGGAACCCCAAGGAAACTTGGTCGCTCTTCAGTGTTATCTAAAAAAAAGTGTAAAAAGTATCAAATATTTGGAGTCTCATTTAATACTGCTTCTCTACCTTCCATTCCAATGATAGTTCTGTGCCTCTCGGTGGTGGATAGAGGGCCGTGTGCCGTTCCCCATGTTTTCCTCAGCAACAGATAGTGGTCATCATAGTCCTATTAGGGTTTCCATTTCTCAAGTTAATTTACTTGCCATGGCCTGACACTTCATCTTGAGAGGAACCCTGAGGAGTATTGGTCCATCTTCAGTGTTGTCCAAAGAGTGAATGAAGAACAGATATTTGGGATTCCTCTGATACCATTCATTGCAATTGATGGTAGGCTCATCTGTTGTGCCAACGAAGACCAAATATTTGGAGTATCTTTTACTACTACTTCTCTACCTTCCATTCCAATGATAGTTCTATGCTTCTTGGTGGTGGGGTGGATCGTGTTCCCTCAGCCATCCCCCATGGTGTCCTCAGCAACAGATAATAGTCTCCATGGTCCTTGTTTGGTTCCCAATGGCAGAGGAAACATTTCTTAAGTTAATTCACTTGGCTGTAGACTTATAGCCAGACACATCTTGAAAGGAACCCCCAGATAACTTGGTCCATCATCAGTGTTGTCCAAAGAGTGAAGGAAGAACAAATATTTAGGGTTCATTGCCATTGATGTTAGATGTTAGATACCGAGAGGAACTTCGTTCCTTCTTCTAGGCTCATCTGTGTTGCCCCAGTCAACGAAGACCAAATATTTGGAGTATCTTTTAATACTACTTCTCTACCTTCCATTTCAATGATAGTTCTATGCTTCTAGGTGGTGGCTTGGATAGTGGTCCCTCTGCCATCCTCAATAAATTAATGTCCATATTTGCCGACTATTGCTCTAACATATTTTGGGTCTCCTCCATGGGAAACATAGAGCAGTTTGGGACCACTTTAGTCCCTTTATACATGTCCATATACCATAACTCTAGATCTGCTTTGTTAGTTTCTGAGGCTCCTGTGCCATAATAACAGTGGTATGTCATCTCCCGTGGCTCCTAGTGACTTAGGCTATGACTCAGTTGGCTATAGATCACTTTTTTTTTTTATTTGGTTTTCTGTTATGTCTTTTTTGGCTAACCTCTAAAGTATAGCTAGCATCTTGAGTGTTGCTTTTTGATGATTTAATATTTTTTTTATGTTGCTTCCTGCAGATTTGCAAGATTTTAAATGGGACACACAGCATGTGATCGAGGTGGATGAAGGAAACACGGCCGTGATAGCGTGCAACCTCCCCGAGAGCCACCCCAAAGCTCAGGTTCGCTACAGCGTCAAACAGGAATGGCTCGAGACATCCAGAGGTGAGGTCATACACCCAATTTGTGCTGGAGGCTACATTTTCTTTTAGGGCACCTAAACAGCCGGGGTCCCACTTGGGCCAATTATGAAGCCTTACAGAAATGGTCACTATGGTTCATAAAGGCCCCTAATAGTTTGCTATGGCTGTAGTTATGCCAGCATTTCTAGCAGCTGCACAGTAAAGGCCAACCCAACATGGCAGGGTAAACAAAGGATGGTCTGATATGTGCTTGTCACATCTTGGAGGAGGCAGTTTAAGGCTCTGGCCTGTTGGTTTTGTCAAGGACATTGGTGGCCCATTATAGACAATAGCTGGTATGTAGATAAAGACACTGGCAGCCGAGTGTAGACTGTGGCTGTCTGGTAGGTGGCCAGATATGGTCCACCACCTCCTGATCCCCTCTCCCCTTAAATTTCCCCTAATACCATTCATTGCCATTGATGTTAGATACCGAGAGGAACCTGATTCCATGTTCTAGGCTCATCTGTGCTGCCCCAGTGAACGAAGAACAAATATTTGGAGTCTCCTTTAATACTACTTCTCTAGCTTCCATTCTATTATTGTCTAGGTTTGGTAGATGGCCAAAGATATCAGTGGCCTATTGTAGACTGTGACTGGTAGGTGACCAAAAATACCAAAGGGCCATTGTAGATTGTGGTTGATGGTTGGGAAAAGACAGCTTGGGCCTATTGTAGGCTCTAGGTGGTAGGTGGCCAAAGGCACCGGTGACCCATTGTAATCTAAAGCTAGTAGGTGGCCTATTCTAGACTTTGACTGGATGCTCTGGGTGGTAGGTGGCCAAAGACACCCAGTGGCCCATTGTAATCTAAAGCTAGTAGGTGTCTTATTGTAGACTATGGCTGGCAGGTAAACTTATCATAGACTCCAGTTGGTAGGTGGCCAAAGACACCAGCGGCCCATTGTAATCTAAAGTTAGTAGGTGGCCTATTGTAGACTATGGCTGGCAGGTAAACTTATCATAGACTCCGACTGGTTGGAGGCCAAAGACACCAGTGGCCCATTGTAATCTAAAGTTAGTAGGTGGCCTATTGTAGACTATGGCTGGCAGGTAAACTTATCATAGACTCCGACTGGTTGGAGGCCAAAGACACCCAGTGGCCCATTGTAATCTAAAGCTAATAGGTGGCCTATTGTAGACTATGGCTGGTAGGTAAACTTATCATAGACTCCGGCTGGTAGGAGGCCAAAGACACCCAGTGGCCCATTGGTCCACCACTTCTTGATCCAACCCTGCCCATAACTTTGACGAGCCTGTTGACACAAAGGTAAGTACTGGTGGCAATGCAATCACAGGGCATCCTTCTCACCCAGTAAAGTGTTGATTCCCGAGTGGAAAGAAGCATTACTCAGCTCAGTTCCTGGCCCCCCGCCCGCTGACAGTTGAGCTGGCCCCTGAAGGTGAGCACACACGCGCTTCGCCAACTGACATGCCCGGAGTTGCCTGGGCTGCAGGGCTGACAATCCTGGCTGATGCGCAAAGTCAAAATATCAGGATAAATGAAGAAGAGGGTGTCACGCGGGTGACTGAGCGGAGAAATGCCTGAGGGCGTCAAATCATCACAAGTCTTCCATCTTGTTACGCTCTGTTGAGATACCCTGATAGAATAGTTACCCCCTTCTCCGATTTCACAACGTAACCCCTTCGTCACCTGCTGACAAAGGCAAAAAAATCATCAAAAACCTCCGGGAATGTATAGAAAATACACGGCACATTCCTTGGAAGGTTCAGTGGCCACCAATAGGTTCAATCACCCACCAACCTTTTATCTCTCGCTGACTCAGATGCCAAAATTTCCCCTCTATGTCTTTTCCTCCCCTATGGCATGTCATAGTCTGTATAAATGTAGCATTGCAAAGTACAAAGAGCTTCTTATGACCCTCGTGTGAACACAGCGGACACACCTAAAACTATCATCATGTTCTCCACCCCAAGATATGAACATTTAGTGGAAAAGTTTGGTCCCCAACAACCACTAAGCCATTGAGGTGCCTTCTAATTTCTTCTTTGAGGGACTCAGCAACTAGTCTTGTATTGACCACGCAGAGTTGAACTAGACTAGACTACACTGTTTAAGATACCAGTAAACCACTTTGTCCAGCCAGGGCCGGATTATGAGGAGGTCTCCACCACTTGCCCTGCAAGGGGGCCTCCACCAACCTTTGGGTTATGGTCTGGTCCAGGAGGCTTTTAAGTCTTTGGTCTGACGGTCCGCTGGGCTGGCAACAAAGCTATCGGCGGCAAGGCCTTTTTTTTGTTTTTGCAAACCTGCAGCCTAAGCCACCACAGGGCAGGACGCAGAGTCTAGAGCAGCAAAGCCGCCGCCAGCAACACTACAGTGATGTGTGCAGAGCTGTCACTGCACATAAGCCACCAAGCACAGCCGCTGGCAGCTCAATGCAGGGAACCAGCCGGGCGACTACACTACCCCCCACCCAGAATGACAAAGCAGCAGCACCCGCACAAGGGGGGCACAAGGGACTCCATCTAACATTCCGGTGCCAGACAACCAATCAGTTACTTGAATATAAAACAATAATACCGCGCTACACAATAAATTAAAAGCTCAACTTGTGAAAAAAGAGCCCTTCTTTTCAATGTAAAAGCGATCCTAAAGTACATGCTTCTCCACACACCGTGAAATCCACCACCAGTAATGTTTGGACCAAATAAATAGCAGAAACAGTAGCAAAATAACGATAATCCCCAATCACTGTTCAATTAATCCAATATCCAAAATTCATGGTGTCAAATGATGTCAGAATGTGGAAAAATCAGGCTTTAAAGTGGACCAACACCCAGGGGGGATCTTATAGATTCCCGGGCCGATCAGATCCCTCCCCGGGGGGCATCCGAAATCGGGATGTCCTGCGGGGTGAAACCCCCCAGGAAGCCCACAATTCTACCTTTTCCGCGTTCCAGTTGCGCATGTGCGCCCGCCGCCTCCCGCGCGTCCCTCTAGCAGGGCGCGCTCCCTGTAAGAGGGACGTGCGGGAGGCGGCGGCGGACGTGCTCTGCTTGTCCGGCGCTGCCTCTCGCTTGTCCGTCGGCGGGGATTGGCTGCAGCGGTCACGTGGGAGCGGGGTGAGGTGAGTTTTCGGGGCTTTCTGGGGGGTTTCACACAGCGGGGCACCCCCGATCGGGGGCCATCTAGTGAGGGAGCTTGTTACATTGAACACGGAGCCGGTCATAGAAGCCTGGCTGGGTTCCTCTTTAATGACTGCATTGTACGTTACTCTCTGGGACCATAAAACATCAACTGATTTCGTTTTGGACCCCGAGCAGTTGGTCCTAACTAGAAATATGGGGGGGGGGGGGGGGGGTCATTGGAGTCCATTCCAGATACAAGAAGCTGACTTGTGATTTATATTTGTCCCAACTTTTTTGTATAGGGTTGGGTTGGTCTGCTCCTAGGTTAGCCTCCTCCTTTTTTTGGGATAGTGATTGAGAGTTTACCCGTCTCTAATACATCACAGCCTCTACAGCTACAATATTTCTTTTGAAACGCTCATTATTCTCAATGTTGACATTTACTGTAACTTTATATTACTATTGTTTATTTATATAGCGCCATCATCTTCTGTAGCACTGTACAAAGTAGTCATTACAGACAGGGTAGAAACATACAGTACATAGACTATTACAAATGCAGTGTTACAGTGAATATTCTGAATACAAGCTACAATAAGAGATTGTGAGATTACTTTATATGTGTTATTAGCGTTTGAAAGAGGCGGACAAGGTTGTCCTCAGGGGGGAGAAGATGGAATGTGATCCCTGGTCACCTGTGCAGGAAATGGGGGATTTTGGGAAAGAGCGAGAGCAAGAGGTTAAAGTATCGGTGTCTCTGCGGGGGATTAGGGCGCTGGAGGTAATCAGTCCCGTCTATGGCTGTCAGCTCTCGTCATCTTCTCGTCTAACAACCGACGTCAAATAAAAATGAGAAAACAATCCCCGGGGCCGGCACAGGCAGCGCCATCTTTACCTGCCGTCAGTTTGTCTTGACACCTTCAGGAAGGGAACGATGGGTTTTTGGCAAGCTAAGAAATCGGATTGATATCTGAGATTGCCTCCAGGTGCGTGCGTCATTTAAACTGTAAAATAAAGGGCGTGCTCCTAAACGGTCAACAAAAACTAGGGGAAAAAGTTGGGTTTGAGGCCCAGTGAAACATCTATTGATTCGTTTTCGGTTTCAATCTTTTTTTTCGTCATTTTGTAATATAACAACTTGATTGTACAGCATAATAAAACGTTGCAAATAAAAAGGAATAGGGTTACAAGTCGTCATTCTTAGAACCTTTTTATACATGCTTATCGGCTTCTACATATTGTCAACACACGCTTAAAAGTACAGTAATACCTTTTGGGCACTTTTTGGGCGCTAGTATAAGAGGGTTGAATCTGACGTTAACTAATGCACGATAGTCCTGTCTCAGTCTGTTGGGCAGTGGAAACATCTTTTCCTGCCCTACGTTCTCTACACCGCTGCCCCTCGGGTAGGGGGATCCGACGGGCCTGGGTTGGGGGGGGGGGAAAGATCTATTGATACTTTTTATTGTGCACTGATTGTCTTGTATTATTTTTTTATTTAAAGTGCACCAAAACCCAGCGCGATCGGCCTGGGAATCTGGATTCCTTCCCCCTTGGGACATCCAAAATCGGGATGCCCCACTGTGTGATACCCCCCAGGTCGCCCCATTCACTTACCTTGTTTCCCGGTCCAATAGCGCATGTGTGAGACGCGGCTGCATCCCCACTATCCCTCTAGCAGGGCGCGTGCCTGCGACAGGCATTTGTGAAAGGCCAGTGCGTGCACGCTCCCTGTTAGAGGGGATGCAGCCGCCAGCGCGCTCAGAGCCGCTGGCCTTAGACAACGCGTTGTCAGCGGCTCCGAACCCGCTGATTGGGCGAGCGGCCGCACATGCGCCGTAGGACCAGGAAAAGGTGAATTGGCATTGGCGATCGATTCCCTCCCCCCGGGCATCTAAAATTGGAATACCCCGCTGTGTGAAACCCTCCAGGTCGCCCCGTTCACTTAACTTGCTTCCCGGACCAACAGCGCATGCGCGAGCTGCGAACGCATCCCCGCTATCCCTCTAGCAGGGTGCGTGCCCGCACCGGCCATTCACAAATTCCTGGCACGGGCACGGATGCCGCCATCAGCGCGCTCGGAGCCACTGGCCTTAGACGCTGGCTTAGACGGTGTGATGTCAGCAGCTCCAAGTGCACTGATTGGACAAGCAGCTGCGCATGCGCCGTAGGATCGGGAAGAGGTGAGTTACGCTCTGCGATCTGGGGGGTTTCCCCGATCGGGGTGCCCCGGAGGAAAGGACCAAAACTCAGCATAAAAATAAATCATAATCAATTTAAAGTGGACCAAAACCCATTGAACTTGTGAAATAAATTTAGCTAAGGCCCCTGCCGATATCCTCTTCCTCGGGTGTAGAACTAGAAATAGATATTGTCGCTTTTCGAATTGTCCGGGATCACTTTTTTGCTGTCCCTCTCTGTAATATGGCAGATGATCAGTCATTGGATAGGCGGGGCTATGACATCATTGCCACACACAACAATGGCAATGAATGGAGGAGGCGGAGCTTTACAGCTAAAGCAGGTGTCGTTATCTGGGATTTGAGTGCACCAGGAGCAGTGATAATTGGCAAATGGTGCTCTTCACGGGGGGGAGCAATTCAGGGGATGCTGGTTAAAAATGTGAGTTTTGCTCTGCTTTAATATTAAATATTAATATATTAATTAATATATTAAAATATATTTAATATTAAACACTGAGCTGTCTCTTCTTCATAACCATATTGTCCCTCCTGTGTCCACAGATAACTATCTGATCATGCCCTCCGGGAACCTCCAGATCGTTAATGCCACCCAGGAAGATGAAGGAACCTACCAATGTGCTGCCTACAACCCCGTCACACAGGAAGTGAAGACCTCGGTCTCCAGCGACCGCCTTCGAGTACGACGTAAGTCTTCTGCCTAATCGTAGGTCTCGTATTTTGCTCGCTCCCCGCGACGTGATTCTGTAACGCTCTATGTCGGCCTCGCAGGCTCCACGGCGGAGGTCGCCCGTATCATCTACCCCCCGATGGCTCAGACCATCATCGTTACCAAGGGCCAGAGCCTATTCCTGGAGTGCGTGGCCAGCGGAACGCCACCACCGAAGATCACCTGGGCCAAAGATGGCGCAGACGTAATGGAACAAAACAAGACCCGCTTCCTGCTCAGCAACCTTCTGATAGAAGCTACCAGCGAGGAGGATTCTGGGACTTACACCTGCACAGCCAGCAATGGAATGGGAGACGTCAATTCCGTATTTATCTTCTACAACGTGCAGGTTTTCGGTGAGTTATACTTGGCGTCTTTCGCTTCTATTGTGTTGCTTCCAAAATCATTAGGTCGCTCAGTGGTGGTGCCACCATCTTGGCAATTAAAATGTCAGCCAACCTGATTAGTCTACTCAAAGTTTTGTTGGCAGTTAAATCTACTTATTACATTAGGAAAAGTGTGGTGAAGAACAGACCACAAAATTATACGTAGGAGCTGCTTTGTCATGTATCTGCTTGAAAAGGTTGTAACCTAAACAAACTGCTCTCGTTCTTAGTCGATTTTGAACTATTGACCAATGATGATGTTTTTTACAGCTGTAGAATGTTTTTTTTTTTTCGAAAATGAAGTTGCTACCAAATATTTTACCCAGTAGTGAGTCCACCATCTTGACTTGCCATCAGACATCCCAGGCTTTTGGCATCATTAATGCTCAGGGTGTCTTCCTAAATGTTCGAGAAGGATCCAGCAGATCTTGCTTGAGGAATTTTTCTACCCAAATTGTAGGCAGTCAAGGAATTAAGAGGCTCGGCTCTTTCCAAAGTCAAAAGGTGAAGCTACCAACTTGGCAACCCATTGTCTTCCACGTCTCCAGATCTTTCTGGGGCAATTGCATTGAAAATTGAGAGTTTCCTGGTATGATATTGCAGTCATTGTGCCATAAAATGTTCCAGTCATTGGTTCAAACTTCGTAACCACATGGTCGGAGCACAACTATAGAGACAGGACAGGGCACACTAGGGCCCTGGCCGGCCTGAGACATCCCTGCTGAGGCCCCAACCATGATGCTGGGGCTATAGCATTGGGGGCTGGGGTTCCTTGGCTTGTGGGTACAGTGGGGCTGGGTACAGGGGGCTGAGAGGGAGACTAATGGGGCTGGGGATTAAATGTGGGTGTTATAAGCAGCAGCCCAACTGGCCCCAAAGCAGTGCAGCCCACCGGGCATTGTCCCGAGTCTCCCTATGGCCAGTTCACCCCTGGGGGATGGGTCCTATGTTGTATTGTGTTGTGAGAATAGTAGAAACATGAAGAAACAAGGTATCGCCTTATTTGTTCACTTTTCTCCAACCCCCTAAAGTCAGTGATTTAACACTGTGTAATAGGACAAAACTTTTTTGGGTTACTAGAAGAGTCACTGGAGTAGGTATCCTCCCACCA
The DNA here is from genome assembly GCA_027917425.1 of Gastrophryne carolinensis. Taxonomy (NCBI): domain Eukaryota; kingdom Metazoa; phylum Chordata; class Amphibia; order Anura; family Microhylidae; genus Gastrophryne; species Gastrophryne carolinensis. Next base: position 512,825,889 of record CM051236.1, on the reverse strand, counting down.
AAATTGAGTTAGAGACAAGAAATGAAAAAGAGGGATCACTGGAGCTAACAGGACTTATCTCAAAGGTGGCCAGGTGGCATCCAACTGGGTCCCGTGCAGTGTGCACCCAGCCAGATCTGTCTCCACCTGGTCTCGCAGGATCTGCCTACTAAGGGACTGCCTGCACTCAAACACCAGACTTCAAACAAGGAGACACCACCACCTATCGCTTATGAGTCTTTATACAGATACTTACCTCTGCCCCCGACCTAGATACTTACCCAAATCTTAATAACTGGACTTATCTCAAAGGTGGCCAGGTGGCATCTGACTGGGTCCCACGCAGTGTGCACCCGGCCGGTTCCCCAACCCCCTAAAGTCAATCATTTCAAGGCCTGTTGCAGTATTAAATGTTAACACCGTTGATTTTTTTTTTTCCCAGAACCCCCAGAAGTCAGCATGGAGGTGTCCCAAGAAACTGTTACCTGGGGCCAAAGTGCGAAGTTCACGTGCGAAGTGAAGGGGAACCCGCCTCCCTCGGTGGTGTGGTTGAGAAACGCCGCGCCCATTCTTCCCAGTCCCCGGCACCGCATTTCCAGGAAGGTTCTCAGAGTGACCAGCGTGGGGCCCAAGGACGACGGCATCTACCAGTGTATGGCCGAGAACGAGGTTGGAAGTGCGCAGGCCTTGACCTTCCTCGTCACCACCAGGGCAGGTGAGCTCTTAAAGCGGATCAACAGTCAAAAATGACTTAAAGCAGACCAACACAACAAACAACGCTCATATACATCCCTCCCCCAGGGTGATTCAGATTGCTGCACATAAAAATTAATTTACCTTTTTCTAACTCCTGCTGTAGTAAATAGAAACAAAATGGCGGCTCATGCTTCTGCAGGCCACAGGAAGTGCTGCTGGGCTTCCTGTTACTGTGCCTTGTCAGTTATGTCAGTTGAATCCAGGCAGCAGCATGGCTGAGATGCTGGGATAGGAAGCTCCAAAATGGCCGATACCTTTCTTTTCCAACCGTGCCAGGCTGTTGGTCCGGTTTAACTTATGTGAATGAATTCACAGATATAACAACAAACAATGTGAGACCGCACTGAACTTATTTGTTAATGTGAATGGTGTGCACACTATTGGGACCAGGTAATGACCAATATACAGATTCATATACAGATTTACCTCCACCAGAGAGAAAAACCTGGCACTACCAACTATCTCCAAAATGAATTTTATTTTTTATTTTTAATACCTGATAATACATGGACATATTAAAAACAATTTAAAAAACATATAATACTCATGTCCTCACAAAGGGAAGAAGGGTAGGGGGGGGGGGACACCCAGATGGAAAATGATTAACTAATATCCACAAAATATCCAATGATAATTGACCCAGCTGGAAACTATATAATAATAAAGAATGTGCATACAACCTATATAACTAAGAATTGTGTCCTATACATCAAATATACCAAATATCTATATGAAAGTGCAAAGTGCCTAGTGCAAAAAAATCTTCTATGTGCAAAATTGTAGATAAATGATCAAGAGGACCAGCCAGGTAGGTACAAAGTAGACATATACATATATAACAAAATGTCCAGAGTAGCAGCCTCACAACCAGGGGACCCCCCCCCGCCCACCACCAACGCGTTTCGTGGCGTCACAGCGTCACTTCCTCAGGGCAGGACCTGCCCAGCTACTCTGGACACGTGAGGTTTTGCTGCCATTTTTGTTATATATGTATATGTCTACTTTGTTCCTATCTGGCTGGTCCTCTTGATCATTTATCTGCACATAGATCATTTATATTTTGCACATAGAAGATCCCTCCGATCAGGATTGCCCCCTGTGTGAAACCCCCCCCCCAGGACTCAAAGACCAGCTCACCTCTTCCCGGTCCCACAGCGCGTCTGACAGCCTCATCCTCTGCTACCCTCTAACAAGGAGCGTGACTGCGCCGGCCATTCACATATGCCTGACGCGGGCACGCGCCCTGCTAGAGGGATAACGGGATGAGGCTGCTGCTCTTAGATGTGCCAGAGGGCCGGGAAACAAGGTAAGTGCATGGGGTAACCTGGGATGTTTCACACTGCAGGGCATCCCGAATTTGGATGTCCTGGGGGGAGAATCGATCGGCCCTGGAGTGTTACAGATTCTTGGGCTGATCGAGCTGGGTTCTGGTCCACTTTAAACAACCTAATGCCACATTTCTCTTCTTTATCACCCAGTTTCATCCCATTTTCTTTATCAATCTTTTTATTGTTTTTAAGAGAGACAAAGCCCATCTGTAACAATGAAACCAGTTTAGGCGCGCTTGATATAAAATGTTAGAGACGTGTGTACACAGATATAAACGGGCAGGCTGATTCATCACTAACGCCAGGTAGCGACAGATGAGCGTCTGTAGCAGCATTTTCAGAGCGCCCGCTAGTAGTCGCAGTGCTCGGCCGTGAGTCGCTACTTTATAGCGACTCAGTCGCTGTTCAGTAATGTTGAATACATTGTGAGGAGTCGCTATTTGACCAGTACAGCGCTGTATGGGAGCGCATGTTAGCGACTGCTCATAGCGACCGACTCACACCATATTCTGCAAAAAAACAGCTGAAAAAATCTCTGGCGCTGAAAAATAGTTGTTTGAAGCCCAGAGCGCAGGAGGCGGTGTGATTAAAGTAACATGTAACATGAACACTTTAATGGCAGAGCTGTGATGTCATTTCTGAGGAAATATATAAAAAATGAAAAAATTATGAAAAAAACTGCTTTATCAATGCCAGAAGAGGTCACAGAATTATTTGTGATTCTTTGAAAAAAAAAATCCAGTTTAAACAGAAGAAAAGGATCGTCCATTGAAATGTATGGGAGAGCGACAGGTAGCGAGAGGTCATACGTGGCGCTGTGCAAGGCTGAACGCCGGCGCTGTTCGCTGAGGCTGTGAAAATGATGAATCAGACGCTACATGGCGCTATCCCAGTCGCTAAACAGATTCTGCTTGATAAATGTGTCATTGCTGCCGTGTCCGGCGTTCGCCAGTCGCTACCTCTCATTAACCAGGCGCTACCTGACGCTATCCCTTCTTAAATAAGGGCCATAATCAATTTATACCTGAATGTGTATACCACCTCTAATAAATTTTTGGATAGAGGTGGTATACACATTCAGGTATCTGTGTACACACGTCTCTAACATTTTATATCAAGCGCGCCTAAACCGGTTTCATTGTTACAGATGGGCTTTGTCCCTCTTAAAAACATCTAACAATAGAAACCACCCTCTTCTTTGATATCATTCTTAAGGCGTGACCCCTTAATTTATTAGGCTGCAGCTTTAGATTACATTTCCAGCGCACCCTTCACCACATTTTACCATATACCTAATCTTTTTATTGTGTATATTCTGAACATCATTCTATTTTGCATAATACTGTTCATACACAGAATTTAAAGATAACAGACAACTTAAAGTGGACCAACACCCAGGATTTTCACTATCCTGGGTTTTGGTCCACTTCCGCGGGGCACACCGATCGGGGATGCCCCGCTGCGTGAAACCCCCCCGATCGCCCTAAATAACTCACCCCGCTCCTACGCGAGCGCTCGTCCAATCAGAGCGCTCAGAGCCGCTGTGGTATGGACGGACAAGCGACGGGACAACCACAGCGGCTCTGAGCACGCTGGAGGCCGCCTCTCGCGCTTCCTTCTAACAGGGAGCACGCCCGCGCCGGCCATTCACAAACGGCCCTGCTAGAGGGAAGCGCGAGATGCGGGCGCGGCCCGCGCATGCACCGTTGGAACGGGGTTAAGGCAAGGTTTCTGGGCGTCCTGCGGGGTTTCACACAGCGGGGCATCCCGATTTCAGATGCCCCGGTGGGAGGGATCTGATCGGCCCGGGAATCTTATAGATTCCCGGGCCGATCCCCCCCTGGGTGTTGGTCCACTTTAAGTGACAATCAGAAGCTTATTCACTGCAAACAAGAAAATCGATTTAAGAGTTACTAAAAAAGTTCAATTCAAATGAATTAAAAGAAAAGTAACAACCCCTATGAGGGGGGGGGGAGAGGAGGTAAGTGGGGGAGGGAGTAAAGCAAGGGTCGAGGAAGGATCAGATGCTCATTAGGTTTACATCAAAATCTGTAGGGAGAAAATTCCGAACCCAAGGATTCCACATTTCCCTGAACAGCTCCAAAGTCCCATTGTGAATGGCGGACATTTTTTCCATGGCCATGATGTCATTCCATATTTATGTTCTGTCTTGTTGTCAGGACCAATCACGAGACCGGAGATATCTAACCCCACAGAGGCCTCTATGCCAAGCGACAAACAGCTCCTTCTAAAGGCTCAGTTGAGGCCCAGGTCTCCGACGTCGGGGTCTCCAGCTCCTTGCCCCTCTGACAAGCCCGTCCAGCAGCCGGAGGCTCCCATAATCCTCAGCTCTCCCCGAACGTCCAAGACGGATTTCTACGAGCTGGTGTGGAAGCCCAGAAACAATGGCGGGGCCCCGTTCCTGTTCTATACCGTGAAGCACCGCAAGGTACCGGCAACGTCGAGTCCGTAAAATTGTTATGTCGTAAATGTTACGGCGTCTACTTTACATTCACATCCTTTATACAGCAGGTGGTGAACGCGACCGATGACTGGACCCTGTCCCGAGTCCCCGGCTCCCAACACCGACTAACACTGACCAGGCTGGACCCCGGAAGTCTGTACGAAGTGGAGATGGCGGCATATAACTGCGCCGGGGAAGGCCAGACGGCCATGATGACCTTCCGTACAGGTAGGGAGCGCGCTGCTGCTCTGTCTAACTCTGTACAATAGGAGGAAACTTTTATTTTTCCGAGATGAAGGGTCACTGGAGTAGGTATCCTCCCACCAAAATTGAGTTAGAGATAAGATAATAAAAAAGGGGGATCACTGGAGCTAACTGGTTGTTCCCATTTGTCCCTCTTTGAGGTGTTACATGCAGATCTGCAGCAATAAATGATTAATTTGCCTATTCCAAGTGTTTCTATTGCTGTAACTGTTACAATGTATCTCCTATAAATCCCTCAATGAGAGGCGTGGCTTCATCCATCCCTCAATGAGGGTGTGTGGCTTCATCCATCCCTCAATGAGGGGGCGTGGCTCAATACATCCCTCAATGAGGGGGCGTGGCTTCATCCATCCCGCAATGAAGGGCGTGGCTTCATCCATCCCTCAATGAGGGGGCGTGGCTCAATACATCCCTCAACGAGGGGGCGTGGCCTCATCCATCCCTCAATGGGGGGGGGCGTGGCTTCACCCATCCCTCAATGAGGAGGCGTGGCTTCATTTACATATTGTCCCTCTTTGAGGTGTAACATGCAGATCTGTAGCAATAAATGATTCATTTCCCTATTCAAAGTGTTTCTTTTGTTGTAACTGTTACAATGTATCTCCTATAAATCCCTCAATGAGGGGGCATGGCTCAATACATCCCTCAATGAGGGGGCGTGGCTTCATCCATCCCTCAATGAGGGGGCGTGGCTCAATACATCCCTCAATGAGGGGGCGTGGCTTCATCCATCCCTCAATGAGGGGCGTGGCTTCACTCAACCCTGAAATGAGGGGAGTGGCTTTATCCATCCCTCAATGAGGAGGCGTGGCTTCATTTACATATTGTCCCTCTTTGAGGTGTAACATGCAGATCTGCAGCAATAAATGATTCATTTGCCTATTCAAAGTGTTTCTATTGTTGTAACTGTTACATTGTATCTCCTATCCATCCCTCAATGAGGGGGCGTGGCTTCATCTATCCCTCAACGAGGGGGCGTGGCTTCACCCATCCCTCAATGAGGGGGCGTGGCTTCATCCATCCCTCAATGAGGGGCGTGGCTTCATCCATTCCTCAACGAGGGGGCGTGGCTTACGTTAACAACTGTTCCTCTTTCCCACCCTGAAAAGTTGGAGGGTATGCTCCATCATTCCCATTTTTCGGCCCTGCATTCGAGAGATACTCACCTTTTTTCTAGCGCAGTAAAGGGATAGTATAAGTAAAGAAAAGGTGAGCATCTCCTAAATTCAGGGCTCATAGAAAACAGGAGTAGGTAGGTAAGGGTAAGAGTCCTTGCTGACCTGAAAGGGTCCGCTGCTGGGGATTTTTACATGTGCGGGGGAGCCAAGAAGGAGGTGAGTTTTGCTGGGACCGGGTGGGGGGTTACACTGCGGTGCACCCCGATTTGGGATGCCCAAGGGGAAGACTAGCGACAGGCCCCAGGAATATCTTAGATTCCAGGGCTGGCCCTCTTGGGTTTTGTTTTCCGCTTTAAGTGCATGCTTTGAGTAAATGTCACCTTACGTTTTACAGGGCGCCGTCCTAAACCGGACATCATAGCCAGCAAAGAGGCGCAGATTCAAAAAGACGACCCGGGGACCAGTACCCAAAGCATCAACCTGTCCGACAACAACCGCCTTTCTCGTAAGTTCCACCATTGTGTCCGAGATACTGACTCTGATTGGCTGAGCTGGATGCGCACCCTTCTATAGTAATATACCATATAAAAGGCTTCTATAGTAATATACCATATAAAAGGCTTCTATAGTAATATACCATATAAAAGGCTTCTATAGTAATATACCATATAAAAGGCTTCTATAGTAATATACCATATAAAAGGCTTCTATAGTAATATACCATATAAAAGGCTTCTATAGTAATATACCATATAAAAGGCTTCTATAGTAATATACCGTATAAAAGGCTTCTATAGTAACATACCGTATAAAAGGCTTCTATAATAATATACTATATAAAAGGCTTCTATAGCAATATACCATATAAAAGGCTTCTATAGTAATATACCATATTAAAGGCTTCTATAGTAATATACCATATAATAGGCTTCTATAGTAATATACCATATAAAAGGCTTCTATAGTAATATACCATATAAAAGGCTTCTAAAGTAATATACCATATAAAAGGCTTCTATAGTAATATACCATATAAAAGGCTTCTATAGTAATATACTGTATAAAAGGCTTCTAAAGTAATATACCATATAAAAGGCTTCTATAGTAATATACCATATAAAAGGCTTCTATAGTAATATACTGTATAAAAGGCTTCTATAGTAATATACCG
>CM051236.1:512793809-512813809 GCA_027917425.1 Gastrophryne carolinensis | reverse complement strand
GGCAGCAAGGTAACACTGCATTCCATAATGTCGGACCAAGGCCCTTATTTAACAAGGGATAGCGCCAGGTAGCGAATGGTGAGCGAACGGTAATGACGGTCACCACCACGAGAACGCCGGCTCCCCACCACAATCACACATTTATCAAGCCGATCCTGCTTAGCGACTGACAGAGCGCCAGATAGCGAATCATTCATCATTATTCCAGCCTCACCCCACAGCGCCAGCGAGCGACCTTGAACAGCGACAGGTATGACCTCTCGCTACCTGGCGCTCTCCAATGCATTTCAATGGAGCAATCTTTAAATATTCTTAATTAATTGTTATTATTTATTTATTTTTTTTTTAATGTCAAAAATTCTGTGACCACTTCTGCCATGTTAGTTTTTTTTTTAAAGGGAAAAAAAAAAAAATGTGTGCAGAATTGATATTACAGGTCTGATATTAATGTATTCATATTACAAAATGTTTATAGAAACTTGTTTTTTTTTTTTTCAAAAAATATGGTTGTTTGGGGGTTAAAAAACTACTTTTAACCCATCGCCGCCAGCGCTCTGGGGTTTAAACAAGCATTTCACAGCGCGAGAATTTTTGGAGCGTGATTTGTTAATGAATATGCTGGGAGCCATTCGCTATGGCCATTCGCTATCATGCGCTCCCATACAGCGCGGAACCTGTCAAACAGCGACTCCTAACCCCGTATTCAACATTACCGCACACCGACTGAGTCCCTGTCAACAGCCGAACAACGGCCAAGCACAGCGACTACTAGCGGGCGCTGTGAAAATACCGCTACAGTCGCTCATCTGTCGCTACCTGGCGCTATTAATGAATCGGCCTCCAAGAGTCACATTCTGCCTTAAAGTGGACCAACACCCACCCCTGATCGGCCCGGGGATCAGCTCCCTCCCCGCGGGGCATCCGAAATCGGGATGCCCCGCTGTGTGAAACCCCCCAGGAAGCCCCTAAAAACTTACCTTATCGGCGACGGACAAGCGACGGATAAGCCGCCGCCGCCTCCCACGCGTCCCTCTAGCAGGGCGCGCACCTGCGACGGCCGTTTGTGAATGGCCGCTGCAGGCGCGCGCCCTGTAAGAGAGACGTGCGAGAGGTGGCGGCGGCGACTTATCAGTCGCTTGTCAGTCGCCAATAAGGTACGTTTTTAGGGGCTTTCTGGGGGGTTTCACACAGCGGGGCCCTGCAGAAGTGGACCAACACCCAGGATAGTGAAAATCCTGGGTGTTGGTCCACTTTAAAGCGGACCAAAACCCAGGATTTTGACTATACTGGGTTTTGGTTCTTGTCCCCGGGGCATCCCCGATCAGAGATGTCCCGCTGTGTGAAACCCCCCAGGTCACCCAAACAAACTCACCTCTTCCCGGTCCTGAGGCTGCTCGTCCAATCAGCGCGCTCGGATCCGTTCACGCCAGCTCGTCTAAACCATCGTCTAAGGTGAGTGGATCTGAGCACGCTGGCGGACGCATCCCCGCTACCCTCTAACAGGCAGCAAGCCCACGCCGGCCATTCACAAATGCCTGGCTGTTTGCTAGAGGGATAGCGGGGAAGTTGCCGCAGCTCGGGATGCCCGGGGGGGGGGTTTCACACAGCAAGGCATCCAGTGTAGGATGCGCCGAGGGTAGGCTAGCGGTCGGGCCTGGAATCTTTTAGATTCCAGGGCCTGGCTGCACGGGGTTTGACCCGCTTTAAAGCGGAGTAAGACCCAGAATTTTGAATATCCCGAGTTTCGTTCCGTGCCCCAGGGGCATCCAGATTTGGGTTCCCCCGCTGTATGAAACTGTGCCAGCCTAACAGCTCACAGATGCGGGGATGCGGCCTCCTGATGATTACAATGGCGAGGGAGCCCGGAAGAAGGGGAGTTATGAGGCGCCCCGGGGGGGGGGGGGGGGGGGTTCCACGCAGCTGGGATGCCCCAGGGGGAAGGACAGCGGAATCTTTTAGGTGGTTACAATATGGGGTATGGTGATTAATATATGCTTTAAAATCACTCCAATAATAACTGCCCATCCTTAGTGACAAATAAGAATCATTCATTTATTTATTAATTATTGCAAGCTGCAATCCTCAAATTCACCAGCAGGTGGCAGTGGTGCAGTTATACTCTAATATTGGTGAACAGCCTTTATTAAAGCGGAGCGTCACTGTCATTTAATGAAAAACACAGACCCTTAAAAAAACTATTCGCCAGCATCTAAAATGTATATATTTAACATTTTTAATCACTTACTTTTTATTCTTTTCCCCATTGGCCTGCAACTCTGTTCAGCACTCAAAAGTACAGGGGGGCGGGGTTATAGCTGTGCTTTGCACAGACAGAGCAAAGCTGGGGTCAGGGAAAGGACAGCAATCCCAGAATGCAGAGCGACACAGAAGACGCTTCCTATTTGCAGGCAGCCTGATGTTCCATGAGCCGCCATCTTGGATGTTTAAAGTGGACCAACACCCACCGCTGATCGGCCCGGGAATCTATACGATTCCCAGGCCGATCAGCTCCCTGCCTATAAGATTCCCTCCCGATCGGGGGGCGCCCCGCTGTGTGAAACCCCCCAGGACGCCCGCAAATCCTACCTGTTCCATGTACCAACGGCGCATGCGCGGGCCACCGCCGCCTCTCGCGCGTCCCTCTAGCAGGGCGCGCACCCGCGCCGGCCGTTTGTGAATGATCGTCGCGGGCGCGCTCCCTGTAAGAGGGACGCGCGAGAGGCGGCGGCGGGCGCTGGTGGAGCAAGTCACGTGGGAGCGGGGTCAGGTGACTTTTTGGGGCTTTCTGGGGGTTTTACACAGCGGGGCACCCCCGATCCGGGTGCCCCGCGGAAGTGGACCAACACCCAGGATAGTGAAAATCCTGGGTGTTGGTCCACTTTAAAGGCTCATAACATGCAGTGGGTGTAGGTAGGATGGTTTTTAATGTGAGCAATCTGTATGTACGGGGGGGGGGGGGGATATAAGATATGCTCTTATTCAGGGTGAGGGTCCGGATTAATGTGAGCAATCTGTATGTACAGGGGGGGAAACATACAAGATAGACTCTTATTCAGGGTGAGGGTCCGGTTTAAGGCCTTAAAAATCACTCCAATAATTACTGGCCAGCCTTAGCGACAAATATGAATCATTAGCTCCTTGGTCAAGTTGCAATTTCACCAGCAGGTGGCAGTGGTGCAGTCATGTTCTAATATAGGTGAACCGCCTTTATTAAAACATTATCCAGTCTCCTTGTTACATTTGCTCAATGGTTATATTTTGGGGAGATCCCAATTCTGACTGTATTGTCATCGCACCCCAAACCTAGCGCTATACTTACCTAGAATCTGTTTCCTCCTTAGTACATCCCAGCGAGCAACAACAACACCCCCATCCACGGGTTCTACATCTACTACCGGCCCACCGACAGCGACAACGACAGCGACTACAAGCGAGACGTGGTGGAGGGTGAGTAGGAAGCGGAGGAGGAGTCGCCAGATTTTGGTGTAAAATTCGTGTCACCCGCTTCTGAGACTAATGTGTGGTGTGATGTTTTTGGCCCTGTAGGCGATCGGTACTGGCACTCCATCAGCCACCTGCAGCCGGAGACGTCGTACGACATAAAGATGCAGTGCTACAACGAGGGCGGCGAGAGCGAGTTCAGCAACGTCATGATCTGCGAGACTAGAGGTCAGTCCCCTCCCCCACCTCCTCTATACCATCAAGCTGTCCCGTATACTCTTAGCCCTCATTCACGCCGCGCGTTTCTGCTTTGGCGGAAGACGCAGCGGTACCGCAAATAAATTCCATCAATGGCACCTCTGTGGCTCCTTGGCACCTATGGCCGACTGCAAAATGTCCTGCCTGCTGCGTCCTGGACGACTGCAAAAAGACTATGTCACCTATGGTCCCTCTGTGGCACCTATGGCCCCTCTGTGGTATCATAGCACCTATGGCCCCTCTGTGGCACCTTGGCACCTATGACCCCTCGTGGCACCTATGGCCCCTCTGTGGCACCTTGGCACCTATGACCCCTCCGTGGCACCTTGGCACCTATGGCCCCTCTGTGGCACCTATGGCCCCTCTGTGGCACCTATGGCCCCTCTGTGGCACCTTGGCACCTATGACCCCTCGTGGCACCTATGGCCCCTCTGTGGCACCTTGGCACCTATGACCCCTCGGTGGCACCTTGGCACCTATGGCCCCTCTGTGGCACCTATGACCCCTCGGTGGCACCTTGGCACCTATGGCCCCTCTGTGGCACCTTGGCACCTATGGCCCCTCTGTGGTATCTTAGCACCTATGGCCCCTCTGTGGCACCTTGGCACCTATGGCCCCTCTGTGGCACCTTGGCACCTATGGCCCCTCTGTGGCACCTTGGCACCTATGACCCCTCGGTGGCACCTTGGCACCTATGGCCCCTCTGTGGCACCTTGGCACCTATGGCCCCTTTGTGGTATCTTAGCACCTATGGCCCATCTGTGGCACCTTGGCACCTATGGCCCCTCTGTGGCACCTTGGCACCTATGACCCCTCTGTGGCACCTTAGCACCTACGGCCCCTATGTGGCACCTATGGCCGACTGCAAAAATTCCTGCCTGCTGCGTTCTGGCCTCAAACGCATCATATAAACAGGGCTATCTAATAAAAGCAGACACGGGCATGCTCCCTGTTAGAGGGAGGCAGAGGATGTGGCCATCAGAACCCCTGCTCTTAGACGCTCCGTGGGGGGGGGGGGGGGGCTTCAGACAGCGGGGCATCCCTGGGGGAAGGAACAAAGCCCAGGATTTTAACTATCCTGGGTTATGGTCTTTGCCCCCCTGGCACACCAGTCATGGATGCCCTGCTGCATGAAACCCCCAGGTTGCCTGATATCACTCACCCTTTCTCAGTCCTACGACGCATGCGCAGCCTCTCGTCCAGTCAGCACGCTCGGATCTGATCCCGCCCCTTCGTCCAAGAGATGGTGTAATGCATGTGGACCCGAGCGTGCTGGCGGCCGCATCCCCGATACCCTTTAACAGGGAGTGTGCCAGCGCCGGCCATTCACAATCGCCTGGCGTGGGCACACGCCCTGCTTAAAGGATAGCGAGGATGTGGCCACTGCTCGCGCATGTGCCGTTGGACCGGGAATGGAGGGGAGTTTTCGGGTGATCTGGGGGGGTTTGACACAGCGGGGCATCCAGAATCTGGATGCCCCAGGGGAAGTGAGTATTCCTGCCCTGGAGTCTCATAGACTATAGGGTGGGTTTTGATCCACTGTAAAGCAAAATGACCAGAATGACCAAATGCCAATTGCCAAAGGACCGGGTAGCAAGGTAAGTGTATGGGGCGACCTGGGAGGTTTCACACAGCAGGGCATCCCTATTTTGGATCCCCCGTGGGGAGGGAATGGATCGGCCCGGGTTTTGGTCCACTTTAATAGGGGTAAACTGTATTGGTAAGATGCAGTGTTTCCATCCTAGAGAGTGCATCTTTGAAGCCACAACCTTGGGACCAAGGGGACTGAGGGCAAGGCTTGCCTTAGGGTTCACGGGGGGACACAGGGGTCTCTGTTTCAGGGGGTAGGAGGAGGCAATACCTCTTGGTACCTTACCCTTGGTGAACTGGTAGCTCCTGTAATCCCTGAGAGCCGCAACTGTGGGATATACATTGAGAGGAACACAAAGGAGACCTAGACAACAGAAGCTGTAGACTGCCTCCCCGAACTAAACAACCCCCTCCCCCATGTGTGTACACCTAACCAACCCACGCAATCAGGGCCAGCTCCAGGTTTGTGGGGGCCCTTTGGCAAAAGAGTCTTAATGGGCCCCAAAGTAGTGAGTCACATTATGTCACCTTTCAGCTCAGTTGCCACAAATGGCTCATCTCCTGCTGCTGATCGCCCTCCAGTGCTTGTCAGCTGTCACCTGGTTCTCACCAACTTCTGCAGTTTCATCAATTGCCCTCCATTCCAGGCCACCTTCTCCATTGTTGCTGATCATCCCCTGTTGCTGGACACTTGGCGGTTGGGTCCACTGTTAAATAATACCATGGCCAAGTTTGAGCCTGAGTGGGCCCCTGAATATTCTAGGGGCCCTGGCAATTGCCCAGGTTTGCCCTGTGCTGGTGGCGGCCCTGCACACAACCATACTGCTCAAATACACTGTTGTCATCACTTCACTAATGAGCGATATTCTGACTAAACCCAATTTGGTTTCTCCTTCTCTACAGCTCGAAAGTCTTCTTCTCAGCCAGGCCGACCTTCCCAGGCGTTGGTGCCGACACCCCCACCTCCGCCCGGCAGAGGTGGGGCCCTTGGGACAGCTACAGTGGCCCGGTCCAGTGACCTGCCCTACTTGATAGTTGGTGTGGTGCTGGGCTCCATCGTGCTCCTCATTGTGGCGTTCACCCCTATCTGTCTCTGGAGGGCGCTGTCCAAGCAAAGTAAGTCATTATGTCGTCTCTTCTCGCCTCCGCTGGTGCCATTTTCCTGGTGTATTCTCTAACACAATGTATTATTTTTTCACAGAACAGACCACAGATATCGCATTCCCACGTTCCGGCATCCTAAACTCCCCCTGCCAGTACACCATGGTTCCTCTTCGAGGATCCCCTGTGGTCAGCACCATCCCGTACGCCAATGGCACGGCTGCGAACCGGCCCTGTTCCTCCTCCAAGCTGGTGTATTCTGGAGAAACGTACCGCTCGGAGACCCTGCACCAGGTAATACCATGTGGCTTGTCAAGCCTGAAGTTATGACTATGGTCACCACCAGAATTTGTTATGCAACCTAAGCATCAGGTGTAAAGTCACAGGGTCAGACGGGGGCTTGCTTAACTCGTGGTCACCACCAGAATTTGCTGTGTAAACGAATCGGCAGGGCTGAGCTTCCTGTATCTGATGGTGGCTTGTCTAAGCCATAGTCACGAGGATTGAAGTTATTGGGTCTGGGGGAGCCTTGGTCTCCACCAGAATTTGTTCTACATGATATAAATGTTGGGGAAGTTGTTGGGTCAGTTGGTGGCTTGCCTAAACTATAGTCACCTCCAGAATAGGTTATACATACTAAATGTCAGGGCCCAAGTTATTAGGTCAGGTGGTGGCTTCCCTAAGTTGTTGGAGAAACATACTGCACCAGACTCTGCACCAGGTAATGCCATGCGGTTAGTCAAGTTATGACTATGGTCACCAAAGAATTTGTTAGGCAACCTAAGCATCAGGTTTAACGTCGTGGCGTCAGGTGGTGGCTTGCTTAAGTTGTGGTCACCACCAGAATTTGCTGTACAAGCGAAACGGTAGGATTGACCTTGCTGGGTCTGATGGTGGCTTGCCTAAGCCTTAATCACGAGGATTTAAGTTGTTGGGTCAGGGAGTGTCTTGGCCAAGCCTTGGTCTCCACCAGAATTTGTTATACATGCTAAACGTCAGGGCTGAAGTTGTTGGGTCAGATGGTGGCTTGCCTAAACTATGGTCACCTTCAGAATTTATTATACATACTAAATGTCAGGGCCGAAGTTATTAGGTCTGGTGGTGGCTTGTGGTCACCACCAAAATTTGCTGTACAAACTAATCGGCAGGGTTGACCTTTCTGGGTCAGATGGTGGCTTGCCTAAGCCATAATCACGAGGATTGAAGTTGTTGGGTCAGAGGGTGTCTTGGCCAAGCCTTGGTCACCTCCGGAATTTGTTATACATACCAAATGTCAGGGCCAAAGTTATTAGGTCAGATGGTGGCATCTGATCTGATCTAGTCAAGGTGACAAGTCCAGGGGATGGTCTTGGTGGTGGGGTTTCCACCCAAACAGAGTTAGTTAGGAGGCTGTGCTTTGTAAATGCCTTGTGCTGAGTTTTCCATTGTGTTTCAACAAAGGATGAAGAGAGCACCCTGCTGGCAGGAGGTGACCCGGGACCTACTGAGGCAACAGACCATCAAAAGCCACCAGAGTAAGTATTCTCAATGTGATTACACAACTTGAAAGGCGCAGTAATCCCGACTAGATTGGGGACGTCACACTCCATTAACATTGCATAATGAGCAGATATAATGAGCGTTCCTGTTCACGCAAAGCTGACCCTGTGCTTCCATGGATCTGCAACCTGACCTGACCCACAAAGGATGCCCCAGTGACCCTATTGATAGACTGGCTCTTGACCCACTAATGGCTACAGTTATGTGTCAGTTATGCGTTAGGCACTGCATGTATGTTGCTGCATTCATGCGCCCACCTCATAATAAGGAATGCAACAGTAATTAAAGAATTCTTTATGATTCCTCTTTAGAACAGTAGACCAAACACTTTAAAAGCGAGGCATTTTCTTGTATATTGTGATCATGTGATCCAATGCGTGGCCGTGTTTCCACCTGATCGTTACGATTGCACCTTCAGAACACAAAAAACATATTGGGAAATGAAAACGTACTGTCATGTACTAGTGAACATGGATGCTTGTATTAAGAGGTGGGCACATATCATTCCATGGTGTTCATTCCAGATGCCATCCAATGTTTGGCCCTCTTCTGTCTGATTATGGGCCGCACAATGGCATCTTATAAAATACACAATACCACTGAACATGGATCGGGGTGATACCTGTATCCAGAGCTGAACACATTTCATTCATTGTTCATTCCAGATGTGATTATGTGATCTATCCAGGGCCGGAGTAAGTGTGGTAGAGGCCCCTGGGTACAAAATCTGGTGGAGGCCCCAGATACAGTATAAAATAATAGTCCAGCCAAGTAACTGATTGGTGGTTGTCTGGCACCCGCCCACTTACTGGAAGGTCAGATGGAGTCACCTTATGTCCTAACCTTAAAGAACTGGTCACCAACCGAACAAAGGTTCAAAGATATACAAAAGACTAGGCTTAAGCCGTGGTCATAAAAACCTAGTCTTTTGTATATCTTGGATGCTGACAGAGGCCCGCACATGTGTTGTGGATTTGTGGGAACAAGATGATTTTACAGGGTAAATCAGGGGGTTGCCTCTAGGACAGGTTATTACCCGGCCCTAGACTCCGGAGCCAACCGAAACAGGTTTTTGAGGTTGACAATCCTGTTACCTGAAGGCTGAAGTGTGGGGTTTTCTCTGCCATGGTTCTGTTTTCTTTCCCTCTAATGTGATCTCCTCTCTATTGCAGGCTGTGCCGGGCCCAGTCATGTGAGATGACCATAGAGTGTGACCTGAGTGACCAGGAGACGACACTACCATACGGCGACGACTCCCATCCTGATAATCAGACGCCTGTTCAAGATAGAAGCCAGCCATTCCCCCTCCTCACCATGCCCACCGAGGAGCCTCTATGTGAAGGTAACATTAAAAACATCCAACTCTAGGTGTCTTATGTTTTCCAATTTCAGCTTTTACTTCCTGTTCCTTGTTGGGATGTGGCATTGCAGAAGGAATTTAGACGGACCCCGAGTGGCCGGACACAGAGGGGGAATATTAAGCCGGGACGGAAAAGAGTCCCCAAACTGCACGGATTCGGGATTCCAAAATATAAAGAAGGGCCCCATGTTTCTCAGGATACCCCAAATATCCCCTGTCAGTAGGGAAAGATTTCCTGTGAGATAGAAAATGGCTCCAAAGACTTTGAAAGGGTCTCCAGAGGGTTAGGAGAGATCTTCCATGAAATGGAGATAATCTTTTCTACATTGGGAAATGGCTCATTTGAGTTGCAAAAAATCTCTTATGAGTTGGGAAAGATCTCCTGTGAGTTAAGAGAGGTCTCCTGTAAGTTAGGAACGATCATCAGTGAGTTGGCAAAGAGCTGCGATGAGTTTGGAAAGGTCTCCAGGGGGTTCCATGAGATGGAAATATTCTTTTCCGCATTGGGGAATGGCTCATTGGAGTTGCAAACAATTTCTCTTATGAGTTGGGAAAGTTCTCCTGTGAGTTAAGAGAGGCCTCTTGTGAGTTAGGAACGATCATCAGTGAGTTGGGAAAGAGCTGCAGTGAGTTAAGAGAGGCCTCTTGTGAGTTAAGAATGATCATCAATGAGTTGACAAAGATCTTCTCTGAGTTGGGAAAGATATCCCATGAGTTTGGAAAGAGTATAGAAAAGGAATATGGAAAGATCCAGTGGGAGTTGAGAAAGGTCTCCTGTGGGTGGTGAAAGGTCTCCCATGAGCTGGGATAAGTTGTATGTGAGTTGGGGGAAGTTCTCCAGGGATTTAGAAAGGTCTCCTGTGAGTTGGAAAAGATCCCATGTGAGTTGGGTACTAGCTTGTGTGAGTGTTGGGTACTAGCTTGTGTGAGTTAGGAAAGATCATCAGTGTGCTAGGAAGGATCCCATGTGCGTTGAGGAAGGTCTCCTGTAAGTTGGGAAAGGTCTCCTGTTAGTTGGAAAAGGTTTACCGTGAGTTGGGAAATGTCTCCTGTGAGTTGTCAAAGGTCTCCTGTAAGTTGAGAAAGGTCTCTTGTGAGTTGGGAAAGGACTTGTGTGAGTTGCAAAAGCCTCCTGTGAGTTGGGAAGGGTCTCCCAGAAGTTGGGAAATGTCTCCTGTTAGTTGGGAAAGGTCTCCTGTGAGTTGAGAAAGGTCTTCTGTAAGTTGGGAAAGGTCTTCTGTGAGTTGAGAAAGGTCTCCTGTAAGTTGAGAAAGGTCTCCTGTAAGTTGAGAAAGGTCTCCTGTGAGTTGAGAATGGTCTCCTGTGAGTTTAGAAAGGCCTCCTGTGAGTTGAGAAAGGTCTCCTGTGAGTTGAGAAAGGTCTCCTTTAAGTTGGGAAAAGTCTCCTGTGAGTTGGGAAAGGTCTCCCGTGAGTTGGGAAAGGTCTCCCGTGAGTTGGGAAAGGTCTCCCGTGAGTTGGGAAAGGTCTCCTGTGAGTTGGGAAAGGTCTCCTGTGAGTTGGGAAATGTCTCCTGTGAGTTGGGAAATGTCTCCTGTGAGTTAGGAATGGTGTAATGTAAGTTGGTAAAGGTCTCCCGTGAGTTGGGAAGGGTGTCCTATGAGTTGGGAAAGGTCTCCTGTAAGTTGGGAAGGGTCTCCTGTAAGTTGGGAAAGGTCTCAGATGAGTTGAGAAAGGTCTCCTGTAAGTTGGGAAGGGTCTCCTGCTAGTTGGGAAGGGTCTCCTGCGAGTTGGGAAGGGTCTCCTGCGAGTTGGGAAAGGTCTCCTGCGAGTTGGGAAAGGTCTCCTGCGAGTTGGGAAGGGTCTCCTTTGAGTTGGTAAAGGGGTTCTGTGAGTTGGGAAAAGTCCCCGGGGGTTGGGAAAGGTCACTGGGGGCTGGGAAAGGTCTACTGCGAGTTGGGAAAGGTCTCCCGTGAGCTGGGAAAGGTCTCCTGGGAGCTGGGAAAGGTCTCCTGTGAGTTGGGAAAGGTCTAATGTGAGTTGGGAAAGGCCTCATGTGAGTTGGGAAAGGCCTCATGTGAGTTGAGAAAGGTCTCCTGTGAGTAGGGAAAGGTCTCCTGTGAGTTGTGAAAGGTCTAATGTGAGTTGGGAAAGGTCTCCCATGAGTTGGGAAGGGTCTCTCATTAGTTGAAAAAAGTCTCCCATGAGTTGGGAAAGGTCTCCTGTGAGTTGGGAAATGTCTCCTGTGAATTGGGAAAGGTCTTCTGTGACCTGGGAAAGGTCTCCCGTGAGTTGAGAAAGATCTCCTGTGAGTTGGTAAAGATCTCCTCTGAGGTGGGAAAGGTCTCCTGTGAGTTAGGAAAGATCTCCTCTGAGTTGAGAAAGGTCTCCTGTAAGTTGGGAAAGATCTCTTCTGAGGTGGGAAAGGTCTCCTGTGAGTTGGGAAAGATCTCCTCTGAGGTGGGAAAGGTCTCCTGTGAGTTAGGAAAGATCTCCTCTGAGTTGGGAAAGGTCTCCTGTAAGTTGGGAAAGATCTCCTCTGAGGTGGGAAAGGTCTCCTGTGAGTTGGGAAAGATCTCCTCTGAGGTGGGAAAGGTCTACTGTAAGTTGGGAAAGGTCTACTGTAAGTCGAGAAAGGTCTCCCGTTAGTTGGGAAAGGTCTCTCGTTAGTTGTGAAAGGTCTCCCGTGAGTTGGGAAAGGTCTCCCGTGAGTTGGGAAAGGTCTATGAGTTGGGAAGGGTCTACTGTGAGTTGGGAAAGGTCTCCTGTAAGTTGAGAAAGGTCTCTCATGAGTTAGGAAAGGTCTCCTGTGAGTTTGGAAATGTCTGCCATGAGTCTGATGGTCACTGAGTGTAGGAGCTGGCGGTAGTCTCTGGAAGGTGCTGGAGATGTAGACGATGTGGCCTCTCTCTAACGTTCCTCTGTCTTCTTCTAGGATGGCCGCGTCGTCCTCCTCTGGTGGAGTCTCAGGACCGACGCAATCCTCCTTCCCACCAGGACTCCACACAGGAGCAGGACAAGGACTCACACAGCAGAGCGGACACTTAATGGACTGAGTGAAGGGACTTTTATCTGGGAGGAAAGTGCTGCACAGGAAACCCTTCGGGCCATCGCTGGCTGCCTCTTACATGAAGGAGGATCATGAAGACACGGACCCGCCCAGCCATACAGAGGGGAGGGGCCTATTATATTAAAGACAAACCCCGGATGAGCAGGTCGCACGCTGCCTGGTTCCACGTTGCTTCTCTGCATGGTGCCTTAATGCCTCCTCCACTCCATCCTCCTGTCATTGCCTTTAACCGCGTTCTTAAAGGGGCACCAGGAGGCTGAGCGCTGTTTTGTCCAACCACCTGTGTGGAGTATCCCGGCAGAAAGCCCCCAAAAAGTTTCTCTGCAGTGATGGATTTTGAATGGCAGAAGCTTGTCGTCGAAGCTCCGCCCACCTCTGATGTCAGCAAGAGCACGGTTCTGTGCTGAGAGCGAATGCTGCATGCCCTAATCGCCCCCATCTCATGCACGACCCCGGTACAGGGCTGATTTCCTATTCCCGATTCAGGATGCCCCGCGGCCTGTGAACCTTAGAGGAAATCCAGTTGTTTCTGACTGGGCTTTCTCTTTAAAGTGGACCAAAACCCAGGATTTTGACTATCCTGGGTTTTGGTCCTTGCCCCCAGGGCACCCCGCTGCGTGAAACCCCCCAAGTCGCCCGAACAAACTCACCTCTTCCTGGTTCTATGGCGCATGCAATGGTGCTCATCCAATAAGTGCGCTTGGATCCGCTTGAGCCCCTTCATCCAGAAGCTCGTCTAATGCAACGGATCCGGGCTCGCTGGCGGTCGCATCCCCCGCTACCTTCTAACAGGGAGCGTGCCCACGCCGACCAAATGCCTGGTGCGGGCATGCCCCCTGCTAAAGGGATAGCGGGGATGCGGCCGCTGCTCACGCATGTGCCGTTGAACCGGGACCAAAGGTGAGTTTTCGGGCGTCATAGGTGGTTTCACACTGCGGTTCCCCCCAATTGGGGAGCCCCGGGGCTCAGCAGGAGCGACCCGTCTGATTTCCTGCCCAGTATTATAACTGCATGCAAAACCGCCACCATCCCCTTCCAAAGAAGACCCCTCCCCCTTCCTGCAGCAGGCTCCTCCCCTTTCCCGCAAAGAGAGAGAAATGTTTATTTTTATACGATAGATCTATTTATATATTTATGCACTTGTACATAGATTATTATTATTATTTTTTTTTTTTTAAAGAAAGTCTTTTTGTACGGTTAAAAATACTGAGGGACCAATATACTCACCGGACCCCGCCCCTCTCCCCACCCCCGCCGAGCTATGGTAGAATCAACGCCATCCTATTAACACGCCGTAGAGCTTCTGCTAGCTTGTCAGTGGCGCCAGAAACTCAGCCCACTTCCTCCTCCTCCTCCGCGGACCGCCCTCCCCCCCCGCCGCGGCAATGGCGGCACGTTGCACTGTACATAGGCACCGCGCCTGCGCCTTTCGCCATCCCGACGTCATCGGCTGCTGCTTCCGTGTTACTGTAACACAACGGAAATAAAGATCATTAAAGAAAAAAATGGCGGCTGTGCGCTTATTATTATTATTATCATTGTCTATATATATATAGCGCCATCATCTTACGTGGCATTGTACAATGTAGGTGATTGGTGCTGTTTATGGGGGTGTGGCCTACTGTTCCGGGGGTAGGGAATCTTATAGATTCGCCGACTGCCGTAGGTTTTGGTCCACTTTAAGTGTGGCTTCATTTACATATTGTCCCTCTTTAAGGGGGTAACATGCAGATCTGCAGCAATAAATTATTCATTTGCCTATTCAAAGTGTTTCTATTGTTTTAACTGTTACAATGTATCTCCTATCCATCCCTCAATGAGGGGGCGTGGCTTCATCCATCCCTCAATGAGGGTGTGTGGCTTCATCCATCCCTCAATGAAGGGGTGTGGCTTCATCCATCCCTCAATGAGGGGGTGTGGCTTCATCCATCCCTCAGTGAGGGGGTGTGGCTTCATCCATCCCTCAATGAGGGGGTGTGGCTTCATCCATCCCTCAATGAGGGGGTGTGGCTTCATCCATCCCTCAGTGAGGGGGCGTGGCTTCACCCATCCCTCAACGAGGGTGTGTGGCTTCATCCATCTCTCAATGAGGGTGTGTGGCTTCATCCATCCCTCAATGAGGGTGTGTGGCTTCATCCATCCCCCAATGAGGGGGCGTGGCTTCACCCATCCCTCAACGAGGGGGCGTGGCTTCATCCATCCCTCAATGTGGGGGTGTGGCTTCATCCATCCCCCAATGAGGGGGCGTGGCTTCACCCATCTCTCTAAGAGGGGACGTGGCTTCATTCTACAATTGTCCCTCTTTTCCAAGTTGGGACGTATGTGACTGTAAGCTGGTCTTGCTCGCATCTAAATGTGGGGTGAGCCCCCAGGGTTAGTTCTACTGGTGAGCCCCAGACTGAAGTTTGGGTCACGTTGGGTACCCGGACCAAAACGTTTGCTCAAACTTGGACCAAACTCACCAAACCCGAACTTGTACCAGTTCGCCAACGCCACTTATAGTCATGTCGGCATTGTTACCACGTGGCATTTTATTTCATGATTGTATCAGAATCAGCCAGTGACTGAACTAAACACAAGCTGCCATTCACCATGAGTAGATGAGCCATACAACTGCAGCCATACTGCAATCACTTAAAGCGGACCTTCACCCTGAATAAGAGCCTATCTTGTATGTTTCCCACACCCTGTACATACAGATTGCTCACATTAATCTGGACCCTCACCCTGAATAAGAGCCTATCTTATATGTTTCCCACACCCTGTACATACAGATTGCCCACATTAATCTGGACCCTCACCCTGAATAAGAGCCTATCTTATATGTTTCCCGCACCCTGTACATACAGATTGCCCACATTAATCTGGACCCTCACCCTGAATAAGAGCCTATCTTATATGTTTCCCACACCCTGTACATACAGATTGCCCACATTAATCCGGACCTTCACCCTGAATAAGAGCCTATCCTATATGTTTCCGCCCTGTACATACAGATTGCCCACATTAATCTGGACCCTCACCCTGAATAAGAGCCTATCTTATATGTTTCCTCCCTGTACATACAGATTGCCCACATTAATCCGGACCCTCACCCTAAATAAGAGTCTATCTTAGATGTTTCCCCCCTGTACATACAGATTGCTCACATTAATCCGGACCCTCACCCTGAATAAGAGTCTATCTTATATGTTTCCCACACCCTGTACATACAGATTGCCCACGTTAAAAATCATCCTACCTGCATCTACTGCATGTTATGAGCCTTTAAACATCCAAGATGGAGGATCATGGACCATCAGGCAGCCTGCAAACAGGAAGTGCCTTCTGACTGTGTCGCTCTGCATTCTGGGATTGCTGACCTTTTCCTGACCCCATCTCTGCTCTGTCTGAGCAAAGCGCAGCTATAACCCGCCCCCTGTACTTTATCCCGCTCTCCTCTCAGTAAGTGTGATGCTTCTGAGCCAAGATGGCGGCGTCCGTATCCTAGAGTCCTGAACAGAGTTGCAGCCCAGTGGGGGAAAGAATAATAAGTAAGTGACTAAAAAGTTAAAATATATACATTTTAGATGCTGGGGAATAGTTTTTTTAAGGGTTTGGGCTTTTCATTAAATCATGCTGAAGGTCCGGTTTAAAGTGGACCAACACCCACGAAGACCGATTGATTCCTTCTCGCTCGGGGCGTCCAGAATCGGGATGCCCCGCTGTGTGAAACTCCCCAGGTCGCCCATAAACTCACCTGATTTTTCCAGGTCAATGGCGCATGTGCAGCGGCTGCATCTCCGCTATTCCTCTAGCAGGCGCTTGTGAATGGCTGCCACGGGCACGCTCCCTGTTAGAGGGAAGCGGGGGATGCGCCCATCAGCATTCTCTGATCCACTCTTGTTAGACAAGCTCCTGGACTAAGGGGCTCGAGCGTATCGGAGCGCGCTGATTGGACGAACGGCCGCGCATGCGTCATAGGACCGGGAAGAGGTGAGTTTGTTCGGGCATCTGGGGGGTTTCACACAGCGGGGCATCCCTGATCGGGGAAGCAAGGACCAAAACCCGGGATAGTCAAAATCCTGAGTTTTGGTCCACTTTAAAGATCCCATCATGACATAATATGACATAAGCACATGGCTCTCTATCTAGTGAATGGATCAGGATTGGTCAGTAACCAATAAATAAAGACAAGCTGCTTCCGGCCGCGAGTGGATGAGCCAGACTCCTGCTCTGTCCATTTGCAACAGCCAAAATTATTCTTATTGTTTATTTATAAGGGCGCAGAGGAGCCACCAAACTAATAAAGGGAATGAAAGATCTTAGTTATGAGGAAAGATTACGAGAATTAAATCAGTTTAGTCTTGAGAGGAGACGGCTGAGGGGGGGACATGATTAACTTGTATAAATATATAAATGGCCAATACAAAAAAATATGGGGGAACACTATTTCACATAAAATCCTCTCTAAGGACAAGGGGGCACTGCCTTCGATTGGAAAAAAAGAAATTTACGGCCTTATTTATCAAGGGCTAGCGCCAGGTAGTGTCTGACGAGCGCCAGGTACCGCCAGCTAACGGCGGCTACCGAATCAAGTACGCCCGGCGGCGGTCACAATGACGCATTTATCACGCTAAATGAGGCTAGCGCCGGCGAGAGCGTCAGCTAATGCGGGATTCATCATGTAGCCGACTGCAACGAACAGCGCCGCTGCTAATCCCATCACAGCGACAGGTATGACCTCTCGCTACCTGGTGCGGTCCAATGCATTTCAATGGAGCAATCTTTAAATAATCATAATTAATTGCTATTAATGTTTTTTGTTTTTTTTTAATGTAAAAAATTCTGTGACCACTTCTGCAATGTTAGGATTTTTTTTAAAGTAAAAAAAAAAAAAAAAAGTAGAAAAACTTGTATAATTTTTACATATAAAAAAAAAGGTTGTTTGGGGGTTAAAAACTACTTTACACACATCGCCGCCAGCGCTCTGGGGTTTAAACAAGGAATTCACAGCGCGAGAAATTTTTGAGCGTGATTTGTTAATGAATCTGCAGCAAGCCGTTCGCTATGGTCATTCGCTGTCAGGCGCACTCATACAACGCGGAACCTGTGAAACAGCGACCCCTAACCCCTTATTCAACATTACCGCACACCGACTGAGTCGCTGTCAACAAGCAAACCCCGGCCAAGCACAGCGAATACTAGCTGGTGCTGTGAAAATCACGCTACTGGCGCTCATCTGTCGCTACCTGGCGCTATTAATGAATCGGCCTCTTAGTCTCCGGAGGCGACAATCGTTTTTTACCATAAGAACTATAAATCTATGGAATAGCCTCCCGCAGAAGCTTGTTAACAGCATCAACCGCTGACAGCTTCAAAAAAGGATTAGATGCTTATTTAGAAGAAAATAACATTAACAGTTACTATTAGCTGTTATCAGTAAAAAAAAAAAAAATAAAGACAAAAACTAAAATAGCTTCCCCTATAAAATAAAAAATAACTTCCTCTACCCCAACACCCTTGGTTGAACTTGATGGACATATGTCTTTTTTCAACCGTATTAACTATGTAACTATGTAACTATGTATTTATATAGCGCCATCATCTTCCGTAGCGCTGTACAAGGTGTGAGTATCACCCGCTGCTCCGGTCACTGCACAATACTCATCATTATTATAATGGGAACAATGAACATTCGGCTCGCTTCGGCCAAAACAGAATACTGGCAAAACTTTGGTCCAAAATTTAAAGTGGACCAAAACCCAGGATTTTGACTATTCTGGGTTTTGGTACTTGCGCTGGGGGGAGCCCAATCGGGGGGTGTGAAACCCCCCAGATCACCGAAAGCAACTCGCCTCTTCCCGGTCCTACGGCGCATGTGCGACCTCTCGCTCAGTCCGTTCGTCTAAGGCGAGCGAATCCAAGCGCGCTGGCAGCCGCATCCTCCGCTACCCCTCTAACAAGGAGCGTGCTCACATCAGCCATCCACAAATGCCTGGCGAGGGCACACTCCCTGCTAAAGGGATAGTGGGCCCTGCTCGCGCATGTGCCGTTAGACCAAGAAAGAAGGTGACTGTATAGGCCACCCTGGGAGGGTTTCACACAGCGGGGCATCCCAATTCTGGATGCTCCGAGGGGAGGGTATCAAACATCCCTGGAATCTTATGGATTCCCGCATCGATCTCTGTGAGTTTTGGTCCACTTTAAGTTACTGAACCCCAGTGATGTGTCTGTAGATAATGGCAGAGGCTCCCCTTAACCAACTTATGTATTTGAAAGACCCCCCACCCTTTGTTCATAGTAACCCTCACAATAAATGCTTCATTATTCCTAACAGAATAATGTATTTTCACAGTGAAAAAATAATTCCTCTTTCTCTCCTTTAAAGCGGAACAAAACCCACCAGTGGTCGGCCTAGCATCTAAAAGATTCCAGGGCTGGCTGCTTTTTTTTTTTCTCTTGGGCATCCCAAACTGAGATGCCCCACTGTGCGAAACCCCCAGGTTTTAAAGCTTCAGTGGTGCAAGCGCGGGCTCTCGTCCAATCAGAGCTGCCTGCTGTGACTATGTCATTTGTGTTGAATGGGGAGGATGCCCCCAGTGGCGGGAGCGTACACAAAGCGGGGGATGCGGCAGCGCGCGCTCTACAAGGATTTCAATCAGAGCCTTTTCCGAAAGGAAGTAAACGCAGCAAAGGGCTCTGATTGGAAGAGAGGCCACGCGAGCACCTGGGAGTGGGGGAAAGGTGAGTTTTGGGCTGAAGCAATGAATTGAAAATCCCACACAGCTCAAGTACCGACGCAACTGGTGCCGGCTTAGCGAGCTTATAGCCCTGTAAGGGCAACACACTATGAGCCCCAAATTTGCGGACCGCCAGCTCAGGCCGCAGCAGCTCACTATAAAGAATAGCCGCACTACAGGAATATATTCAAAATGATGGCTATACTTTATTAAAGTTATTTCTACAACAGCATGAATGAAAAGACAAACGCAATTAAAAACAATAAAATAGACATATGCGGGTGAAAAAGTCGACGAAGTGGGTTGCCACGCAACGCGTCGGTGTCGGTAGCGAATGATTCAAGTGGACCTGGACTGCTTGGATTGGTGATATACATTATATTAGATCTTCTTTCTACCAGGTCTTTTTTTGCATCTCGCAGTGTATGCTGGAGGCACTTCAGGCACAGTATTTGCACTCTAGCACATAGCACTTTCTAAATAGGATATCCCAAATTGAGATGCCCCGGAAAGGTGGACCAAAACTCAGGGGTGGACTTGCTTGCATAATGTGTATGCCAGCGATCCTAGTAGGGTATCACAGATTGGGATGCTCCAGAGATAGGAAATCAGCTGGGGTGGGCGACTTAAAAGCAGAACAAAACCCAGCGCTCCCTCCCCTGGAATCTAAATTGGGATGCCCTGTAATGTGGAACTCCGCCATTTGAGGAGATGTGGGCGCCAGCTGTGGCGGTATCCTTCCAGTCCGCCGCCGGTCAAGCACCATCGCACACCTCAAAGATCCCTGTCAGCGGGCCCCCCCAAAGAGGGGGGCCCCCGGCAGCTGCCTCGCCTTGCCGGGTGCTGACACTGACCTTGTTCCTTGGCCAGGTAAGAATATCGGGATGCCCCTGGGGTGGATGTCTAACCAGACCTAGGTCAGGTTTCGGTCCACTTGGGTGCAGCAATCAACAACTAATGG
>CM051236.1:512627129-512789629 GCA_027917425.1 Gastrophryne carolinensis | reverse complement strand
CTGCCCCCTAGTGAGCTCTTCATAGGAATGTATGGAGGGTTATAGTGTCACTGCCCCCTAGCGGGCTCTTCATAGGAATGTATGGAGGGTTATAGTGTCACTGCCCCCTAGTGGGCTCTTCATAGAAATGTATGGAGGGTTATAGTGTCACTGCCCCCTAGTGGGCTCTTCATAGGAATGTATGGAGGGTTATGGTGTCACTGCCCCCTAGTGGGCTCTTCATAGGAATGTATGGAGGGCTATAGTGTCACTGCCCCCTAGTGGGCTATTCATAGGAATGTATGGAGGGTTATAGTATCACCGCCCCCTAGTGGGCTCTTCATAGGAATGTATGGAGGGTTATAGTGTCACTGCCCCCTAGTGGGCTCTTCATAGGAATGTATGGAGGGCTATAGTGTCACTGCCCCCTAGTGGGCTATTCATAGGAATGTATGGAGGGTTATAGTGTCACTGTCCCCTAGTGGGCTCTTCATAGAAATGTATGGAGGGTTATAGTGTCACTGCCCCCTAGTGGGCTCTTCATAGGAATGTATGGAGGGTTATAGTGTCACTGCCCCCTAGTGGGCTCTTCATAGGAATGTATGGAGGGTTATAGTGTCACTGTCCCCTAGTGGGCTCTTCATAGAAATGTATGGAGGGTTATAGTGTCACTGTCCCCTAGTGGGCTCTTCATAGGAATGTATGGAGGGTTATAGTGTCACTGCCCCGTAGTGGGCTCCTCATAGGAATGTATGGAGGGTTATAGTGTCACTGCCCCCTAGTGGGCTCTTCATAGGAATGTATGGAGGGTTATAGTGTCACTGTCCGTTAGTGGGCTCTTCATAGGAATGTATGGAGGGCTATAGTGTCACTGCCCCCTAGTGGGCTCTTCATAGGAATGTATGTAGGGGTATAGTGTCACTGCCCCCTAGTGGGGTCTTCATTGGAATGTATGGAGGGTTATAGTATCACCGCCCCCTAGTGGGCTCTTCTTAGGAATGTATGGAGGGTTATAGTATCACCGCCCCCTAGTGGGCTCTTCATAGGAATGTATGGAGGGCTATAGTGTCACTGCCCCCTAGTGGGCTCTTCATAGGAATGTATGTAGGGGTATAGTGTCACTGCCCCCTAGTGGGGTCTTCATTGGAATGTATGGAGGGTTATAGTATCACCGCCCCCTAGTGGGCTCTTCTTAGGAATGTATGGAGGGTTATAGTATCACCGCCCCCTAGTGGGCTCTTCATAGGAATGTATGGAGGGTTATAGTGTCACTGCCCCCTAGTGGGGTCTTCATTGGAATGTATGGAGGGTTATAGTATCACCGCCCCCTAGTGGGCTCTTCTTAGGAATGTATGGAGGGTTATAGTATCACCGCCCCCTAGTGGGCTCTTCATAGAAATGTATGGAGGGTTATAGTATCACCGCCCCCTAGTGGGCTCGTCATAGGAATGTATGCAGGGCTATAGTGTCACCGCCCCCTAGTGGGCTCTTTATAGGAACAAATGGAGGGTTATAGTGTCACTGCCCCCTAGTGGGCTCTTCATAGGAATGTATGGAGGGTTATAGTGTCACTGTCCCCTAGTGGGCTCTTCATAGGAATGTATGGAGGGTTATAGTGTCACTGCCTCCTAGTGGGCTCTTCATGCGAATGTATGGAGCGTCATAGTGTCACTGCCCCCTAGTGGGCTCTTAATAGGAATGTATGGAGGGTTATAGTGTCACTGCCCCCTAGTGGGCTCTTCATAGGAATGTATGGGGGGTTATAGTGTCACTGCCCCCTAGCGGGCTCTTCATAGGAATGTATGGATGGTTATAGTGTCACTGCCCCCTAGTGGGCTCTTCATAGGAATGTATGGAGGGTTATAGTGTCACTGCCCCCTAGCGGGCTCTTCATAGGAATGTATGGAGGGTTATAGTGTCACTGCCCCCTAGTGGCCTCTTCATAGGAATGTATGGAGGGTTATAGTGTCACTGCCCCCTAGTGGGCTCTTCATAGGAATGTATGGAGGGTTATAGTGTCACTGCCCCCTAGTGGGCTCTTCATAGGAATGTATGGAGGGCTATAGTGTCACTGCCCCCTAGTGGGCTCTTCATAGGAATGTATGGAGGGTTATAGTATCACCGCCCCCTAGTGGGCTCTTCATAGGAATGTATGGAGGGTTATATTGTCACTGTCCCCTAGTGGGCTCTTCATAGAAATGTATGGAGGGTTATAGTGTCACTGCCCCCTAGTGGGCCCTTCATAGGAATGTATGGAGGGTTATAGTGTCACTGTCCCCTAGTGGGCTCTTCATAGGAATGTATGGAGGGTTATAGTGTCACTGCCCCGTAGTGGGCTCCTCATAGGAATGTATGGAGGGTTATAGTGTCACTGCCCCCTAGTGGGCTCTTCATAGGAATGTATGGAGGGTTATAGTGTCACTGCCCCCTAGTGGGGTCTTCATAGGAATGTATGGAGGGTTATAGTGTCACTGTCCGTTAGTGGGCTCTTCATAGGAATGTATGGAGGGCTATAGTGTCACTGCCCCCTAGTGGGCTTTTCATAGGAATGTATGTAGGGTTACAGTGTCACTGCCCCCTAGTGGGGTCTTCATTGGAATGTATGGAGGGTTATAGTATCATCGCCCCCTAGTGGGCTCTTCATAGGAATGTATGGAGGGTTATAGTATCACCGCCCCCTAGTGGGCTCTTCATAGGAATGTATGGGGGGGTTATAGTGTCAATGCCCCCTAGTGGGCTCTTCATAGAAATGTATGGAGGGTTATAGCATCACCGCCCCCTAGTGGACTCTTCATAGGAATGTATGCAGGGCTATCGTGTCACCGCCCCCTAGTGGGCTCTTTATAGAAACGTATGGAGGGTTATAGTGTCACTGCCCCCTAGTGGGCTCTTCATAGGAATGTATGGAGGGTTATAGTGTCACTGTCCCCTAGTGGGCTCTTCATAGGAATGTATGGAGGGTTATAGTGTCACTGCCTCCTAGTGGGCTCTTCATGCGAATGTATGGAGCGTCATAGTGTCACTGCCCCCTAGTGGGCTCTTAATAGGAATGTATGGAGAGTTATAGTGTCACTGCCCCCTAGTGGGCTCTTCGTAGGAATGTATGGGGGGTTATAGTGTCACTGCCCCCTAGTGGGCTCTTAATAGGAATGTATGGAGAGTTATAGTGTCACTGCCCCCTAGTGGGCTCTTCGTAGGAATGTATGGAGGGTTATAGTGTCACTGCCCCCTAGTGGGCTCTTCGTAGGAATGTATGGGGGGTTATAGTGTCACTGCCCCCTAGTGAGCTCTTCATAGGAATGTATGGAGGGTTATAGTGTCACTGCCCCCTAGCGGGCTCTTCATAGGAATGTATGGAGGGTTATAGTGTCACTGCCCCCTAGTGTGCTCTTCATAGGAATGTATGGAGGGTTATAGTGTCACTGCCCCCTAATGGACTCTTGATAGGAACGTATGGAGGGTTATAGTGTCACTGCCCCCTAGTGGACTCTTCATAGGAATGTATAATGGGTTATGGTATCACTGCCACCTAGTGGGCTATCCTTAGGAATGTATGGAGGGTTATAGTGTCACTGCCCGTAGTGGGCTCTTCATAGGAATATATGGAGGGTTATAGTGTCACTGCCCCCTAGTGGGCTCTTCATAGAAATGTATGGAGGGTTATAGTGTCACTGCCCCCTAGTGGGCTCTTCATAGGAATGTATGAGGGCTATAGTGTCACTGCCCCCTAGTGGGCTCTTCATAGGAATGTATGGAGGGTTATAGTATCACCGCCCCCTAGTGGGCTCTTCATAGGAATGTATGGAGGGTTATAGTGTCACTGTCCCCTAGTGTGCTCTTCATAGGAATGTATGGAAGGTTATAGTGTCACTGCCCCCTAGTGGGCTCTTCATAGGAATGTATGGAGGGTTATAGTGTCACTGCCCCCTAGTGGGCTCTTCATAGGAATGTATGGAGGGTTATAGTGTCACTGCCCCCTAGTGGGCTCTTCATAGGAATGTATGGAGGGTTATAGTGTCACTGCCCCCTAGTGGGCTCTTCATAGAAATGTATGGAGGGTTATAGTATCACCGCCCCCTAGTGGGCTCTTCATAGGAATGTATGGGGGGGTTATAGTGTCACTGCCCCCTAGTGGGCTCTTCATAGGAATGTATGGAGGGTTATAGTATCACCGCCCCTAGTGGGCTCTTCATAGGAATGTATGGAGGGTTATAGTATCACCGCCCCTAGTGGGCTCTTCATAGGAATGTATGGAGGGTTATAGTATCACCGCCCCTAGTGGGCTCTTCATAGGAATGTATGGAGGGTTATAGTGTCACTGTCCCCTAGTGGGCTCGTCATAGGAATGTATGGAGGGTTATAGTGTCACTGCCTCCTAGCGGGCTCTTCATAGGAATGTATGGAGGGTTATAGTGTCACTGCCCCCTAGTGGGCTCTTCATAGGAATGTATGGAGGGTTACAGTGTCACTGCCTCCTAGTGGGCTCTTCATAGGAATGTATGTAGGGTTATAGTGTCACTGCCCCCTAATGGACTCTTGATAGGAACGCATGGAGGGTTATAGTGTCACTGCCCCCTAGCGGACTCTTCATAGGAATGTATAATGGGTTATGGTATCACTGCCACCTAGTGGGCTATCCATAGGAATGTATGGAGGGTTATAGTGTCACTGCCCGTAGTGGGCTCTTCATAGGAATATATGGAGGGTTATAGTGTCACTGCCCCCTAGTGGGCTCTTCATAGGAATGTATGGAGGGTTATAGTGTCACTGCCCCCTAGTGGGCTCTTCATAGGAATGTATGGAGGGTTATAATGTCACTGTCCCCTAGTGGGCTCTTCATAGGAATGTATGGAGGGTTATAGTGTCACTGCCTCCTAGTGGGCTCTTCATGCGAATGTATGGAGCGTCATAGTGTCACTGCCCCCTAGTGGGCTCTTAATAGGAATGTATGGAGAGTTATAGTGTCACTGCCCCTTAGTGGGCTCTTCATAGGAATTTATGCAGGGTTATAGTGTCACCGCCCCCTAGTGGGCTCTTCATAGGAATGTATGCAGGGCTATAGTGTCACTGCCCCCTAGTGGGCTCTTCATAGGAATGTATGCAGGGTTATAGTGTCACTGTCCGCTAGTGGGCTCTTCATAGGAATGTATGGAGGGCTATAGTGTCACTGCCCCCTAGTGGGCTCTTCATAGGAATGTATGCAGGGTTATAGTGTCACTGCCCCCTAGTGGGCTCTTCATAGGAATGTATGCAGGGCTACAGTGTCACTGCCCTCTAGTGGGCTCCTCATAGGAATGTATGGAGGGTTACAGTGTCACTGCCCCCTAGTGGGCTCCTCATAGGAATGTATGGGGGGTTATAGTGTCACTGTCCCCTAGTGGGCTCTTCATAGGAATGTATGGGGGGTTATAGTGTCACTGTCCCCTAGTGGGCTCTTCATAGGAATGTATGGGGGGTTATAGTGTCACTGCCCCCTAGTGGGCTCTTCATAGGAATGTATGGGGGGTTATAGTGTCACTGTCCCAAAGTGGGCTCCTCATAGGAATGTATGGGGGGTTATAGTGTCACTGCCCCCTAGTGGGCTCTTCATAGGAATGTATGGAGGGTTATAGTGTCACTGTCCCCTAGTGGGCTCTTCATAGGAATGTATGGAGGGCTATAGTGTCACTGCCCCCTAGTGGGCTCTTCATAGGAATGTATGGGGGGTTATAGTGTCACTGCCCCCTAGTGGGCTCTTCATAGGAATGTATGGAGGGTTATAGTGTCACTGCCCCCTAGTGGGCTCCTCATAGGAATGTATGGGGGGTTATAGTGTCACTGCCCCCTAGTGGGCTCTTCATAGGAATGTATGGGGGGTTATAGTGTCACTGCCCCCTAGTGGGCTCTTCATAGGAATGTATGGGGGGTTATAGTGTCACTGTCCCAAAGTGGGCTCCTCATAGGAATGTATGGGGGGTTATAGTGTCACTGCCCCCTAGTGGGCTCTTCATAGGAATGTATGGAGGGTTATAGTGTCACTGTCCCCTAGTGGGCTCTTCATAGGAATGTATGGAGGGCTATAGTGTCACTGCCCCCTAGTGGGCTCTTCATAGGAATGTATGGGGGGTTATAGTGTCACTGCCCCCTAGTGGGCTCTTCATAGGAATGTATGGAGGGTTATAGTGTCACTGCCCCCTAGTGGGCTCCTCATAGGAATGTATGGGGGGTTATAGTGTCACTGCCCCCTAGTGGGCTCTTCATAGGAATGTATGGAGGGTTATAGTGTCACTGCCCCCTAGCGGACTCTTCATAGGAATATATAATGTGTTATGGTATCACTGCCACCTAGTGGGCTCTTAATAGGAATGTATGGAGGGTTATATGGGACGATTCAAAGAAACATGTAACAGCTTTGATTTTGGTGCCGATCATCCTATTTTTCCCGTACGCTCGTGCGTTCGTATGAACTTGCGAGTGATTCTATAAGCAAATACGTTTCTATCCTAAAATGTACGTCCGTTCGTATGGCAGTTCGGGAATCAGACCTATGTCAGTTTCCATCCTGAATTTTCCGTTTCATTTCTCAGGTTGCAACATTGGTTTTGCCCTTTTTCCTTTTTTGTCTGGACGTAAATCCTTCTGATCTTGCGGCTGCGCACTACAAACTTACCTCATTAAAGTGCATTCTAAATATTTGGTCTTTTGTTTTTCTTTATTTCATTCATTTTGTAGTAACCAACCATTAATGAATGCATTTGCATAAGTAAATCTTACTTTGTTTAATTTTTAGTTAACTTGCATTTTTTACTTGTGGATTTAATTTTAATATTTTGGCTTCAAATGGTACAACTTAAAATTTTGTGTGTGGTTACCCACACCCTCTACATACAGATTGCTCTCAAAAATTAAAAAACACCCAGCAACTTCTGCATGTTATGAGCCTAGAAACAGCCAAGATGGCGGCTCAGGTATTATCGGGCAGCCTGCAAACAGAAAGGGCCTTGTGACTGTGTTGCTCTGCATTCTTTGATTTCTGACCTTTCCGTGCCCCCAGCTCTGCTGTGTCTGTGCAAAATACAGCAGTAACCCACATCCTGCACTTTATCCCGCTCTCCTCTCCTCAGTAAGTGTGATGCATCTGACCAAAGATGAGCTAAAATAATTAAACAAAGCAAAGGTAAACAACTACACCAATAAATTCAAACTAAAAATATTATTCTAGTACATCAATTTAAAAATAAATTACAAAGGACATAAGTTTCTTTAATTAACGCAAATATATTGCAAAATAAAGGTTTACATGCAAAGGACTAATTAAGGTCCACATTAAAATGCTTTTATAAGGCATACATGAATCAGGTATGCATTGCCATACAATTTATGGCCTCGGCCATGCTGATACATGCAGTTCATTGCAGCTCAAGACGCGCAGACTCCTCCACATAGCCAAAAAACCTGTTCAAGAACAGCAATCCGACTGCTAAAAGGTGTCGGCAGTGGCTTTCTTTTAAAACGTATTTAGAGGTTGGAAAACTGTTCTCTGAATCACACCTAAACATCCGATTATCCTAAGTTTTACGTTTTGATCCTAAGTTTTACGTTTTGATCCTAAGTTTTACGTTTTGAACCTACAATTTAGGAACGAACTTCCGATGATCGTAAGAGCATATACGAAATCGTACGTAGGCTCGTGCGAGTCGGAAATGGCCAAAAAAACAGGAAAAAATGACAAACACCCACCCAAACTTACGAATCTCGATCCGAAATCAATTAACTTTTGCTCTTTGAATCGAGGGGATAGTGTCACTGCTCCCTAGTGGGCTCTTCATAGGAATGTATGGGGGGTTATAGTGTCCCTCCCCTCTAGTGGGCTCTTCTTAGGAATGTATGGAGGGTTATAGTGTCACTGCCCCCTAGTGGGCTATCCATAGGAATATATGAAGGGTTATGGTGTTACTGCCCCCTAATGGACTCTTGATAGGAATGTGTGGAGAGTTATAGTGTCACTGCCCCCTAGTGGGCTCTTCTTAGGAATGTATGGAGGGTTATAGTGTCACTGCCCCCTAGTGGGCTCTTCATAGGAATGTATGGGGGGTTATAGTGTCACTGCCCCCTAGTGGGCTCTTCATAGGAATGTATGGGGGGTTATAGTGTCACTGCCCCCTAGTGGGCTCTTCATAGGAATGTATGGAGGGTTATAGTGTCACTGCCCCCTAGTGAGCTCTTTATAGGAATGTATGGAGGGTTATAGTGTCACTGCCCCCTAGTGGGCTCCTAATAGGAATGTATGGGGGGTTATAGTGTCACTGCCCCCTAGTGAGCTCTTCATAGGAATGTATGGAGGGTTATAGTGTCACTGCCCCCTAGTGGGCTCTTCCTATGAATGTATGGACGGTTATAGTGTCACTGCCCCCTAGTGGGCTC
Organism: Gastrophryne carolinensis; assembly: GCA_027917425.1. Classification (NCBI taxonomy): domain Eukaryota; kingdom Metazoa; phylum Chordata; class Amphibia; order Anura; family Microhylidae; genus Gastrophryne; species Gastrophryne carolinensis. Next base: position 512,781,247 of record CM051236.1, on the reverse strand, counting down.
TTCTTAGGAATGTATGGAGGGTTATAGTGTCACTGCCCCCTAGTGGGCTATTCATAGGAATGTATGGAGGGTTATAGTGTCACTGCGCCCTAGTGGGCTATTCATAGGAATTTATGGAGGGTTATAGTGTCACTGCCCCCTAGTGGGCTCTTCATAGGAATGTATGGAGGGTTATAGTGTCCCTCCCCTCTAGTGGGCTCTTCTTAGGAATGTATGGAGGGTTATAGTGTCACTGCCCCCTAGTGGGTTCCTCATAGGAATGTAAGGTGGGTAATAGTGTCACTGCCCCCTAGTGGGCTCTTCTTAGGAATATATGGAGGGTTATAGTGTCACTGCCCCCTAGTGGGCTCTTCATAGTTAAAAGAAAAGTGAGCAGCAGAGGAAAAAAGAGGAAAATGAGAGATGGGGATTGAGGAACAGAGGCAGGGCGTAACTGGAGGGGGTGCGACCGCACTGGGGCACAGATATTCAGGGGGGCCCCATCATTGATGCTCCTCTCCCTTATTTATCATATCTGTGATCACTCGGCATCATTTAGAGAAAGGAAGCCCAATATGTCTCTGCTGTTTCACTCATTAGTTGTCTAGCTGCATCCCAGAAAAAAGGTTTACTGTATGAGGTGTGACGAGGTCACATTTAATGTCGGATCGGGGCCCCGTCACATATAGTTACATATAGTTATATAGTTACATATATTTACATATAGTTAAGAAAGAGGAGGAAAGAAAGTAAATGAGAGGATTAAGTAAGAAAGATAGAGAAAGAAAGTAAGAAAGAGAAAGAGAGAGAGAGAGAAGGAAAGAAAGTAAACGAGAGAAAGTAAGTAAGAAAGAGAGAAAGAGAAAGAATGCAAGAAAGAAAGAGAGATTAAAGGAGAGAAAGGAAGTAATAGAGCGAGAAAGAAAGAAAGCAAGAGGGAGATAGAGAAAGAAAGAGAGTAAAATACAGAAAAAAAGAGAGAGAGAGAAAGAAAGAAAGCGAGAGAAAGAGAGAGATAGAGAAAGAAAGAGAGAGAGTAAAATCAGGCATAGTCAAATCCCAGATTTTGTTCCGCTTTAAAGAGGACCAAAACCCATATTGGCCAGCTACAGAGTCCAAGGCTGGCTGATGCCCCGGCCCTTCTGTACATTTTAGGTGTAGGACCCCTTTATGATTGTCGAAGAAAAATCTGCTCTGGATCCGCCTCCATGGCGCGCGGTTGCGTTTTGCGACTCTTCTCGGCGGAGGTGTCGGGAGACGCAGATGGAGTCACTTAATGCGAACATGTGCGTGCCCCGGCGGCTCTCCTCTCACTTCTTCCACCTCTCCTCTCACCTCATCCATCTCTCCTCTCACTTCATCCATCTCTCCTCTCACTTCATCCATCTCTCCCCTCACCTCATCCATCTCTCACCTCATCCATCTCTCCTCTCGTCTCATCCACTTCTCCTCTCGTCTCATCCACCTCTCCTCTCGTCTCATCCACTTCTCCTCTCGTCTCATCCACCTCTCCTCTCGTCTCATTCACCTCTCCTCTCGCCTCATCCACCTCTCCTCTCGCTTCATCCACCTCTCCTCTCGTCTCATCCACCTCTCCTCTCACCTCATCCATCTCTCCTCTCACCTCATCCACCTCTCGCCTCTTCCACCTCTTCTCTCGTCTCATCCACCTCTCCTCTCACCTCATCCAATTCTCCTCTGACCTCATCCACCTCTCCTCTCGTCTCATCCAGCTCTCCTCTTCCACCTCTCCTCTCACCTCATCCATCTCTCCTATCACCTCATCCATCTCTCCTCTCGTCTCATCCACCTCTCGCCTCTTCCACCTCTCCTCTCGTCTCCTCCACCTCTCACCTCATCCACCTCTTCTCTCGCCTCACCCACCTCTCTTCTCGTCTCATCCACCTCTCACCTCTTCCACCTCTCCTCTCACCTCATCCACTTCTCCTCTCATCTCATCCACCTCTCACCTCTTCCACCTCTCCTCTCACCTCATCCATCTCTCCTCTCACCTCATCCATCTCTCCTCTCACTTCATCCATCTCTCCCCTCACCTCATCCATCTCTCACCTCATCCATCTCTCCTCTCACTTCATCCATCTCTCCCCTCACCTCATCCATCTCTCACCTCATCCATCTCTCTTCTCGTCTCATCCACCTCTCCTCTCTTCTCATCCACCTCTCCTCTCACCTCATCCATCTCTCCTCTCACCTCTTCCACCTCTCCTCTCACCTCATCCATCTCTCCTCTCACTTCATCCATCTCTCCTCTCACCTCATCCATCTCTCACCTCATCCATCTCTCCTCTCGTCTCATCCACTTCTCCTCTCTTCTCATCCACCTCTCCTCTCGTCTCATCCACCTCTCCTCTCGTCTCATTCACCTCTCCTCTCGCCTCATCCACCTCTCCTCTCGTCTCATCCACCTCTCCTCTCACCTCATCCATCTCTCCTCTCACCTCATCCACCTCTCGCCTCTTCCACCTCTTCTCTCGTCTCATCCACCTCTCCTCTCACCTCATCCAATTCTCCTCTGACCTCATCCACCTCTCCTCTCACCTCATCCATCTCTCCTCTCGTCTCATCCACCTCTCGCCTCTTTCACCTCTCCTCTCGTCTCCTCCACCTCTCACCTCATCCACCTCTTCTCTCGCCTCATCCATCTCTCCTCTCGCCTCTTCCACCTCTCCTCTCGTCTCATCCACATCTCACCTCATCCACCTCTCCTCTCACCTCATCCACCTCTCCTCTCGTCTCATCCAGCTCTCCTCTTCCACCTCTCCTCTCACCTCATCCATCTCTCCTCTCGTCTCATCCACCTCTCGCCTCTTTCACCTCTCCTCTCGTCTCCTCCACCTCTCACCTCATCCACCTCTCCTCTCACCTCATCCATCTCTCCTCTCACTTCATCCATCTCTCCCCTCACCTCATCCATCTCTCACCTCATCCATCTCTCCTCTCGTCTCATCCACTTCTCCTCTCTTCTCATCCACCTCTCCTCTCATCTCATCCACCTCTCACCTCATCCATCTCTCCTCTCACCTCTTCCACCTCTCCTCTCACCTCATCCATCTCTCCCCTCACCTCATCCATCTCTCACCTCATCCATCTCTCCTCTCGTCTCATCCACCTCTCCTCTCGTCTCATCCACCTCTCATCTCGTCTCATTCACCTCTCCTCTCGCCTCATCCACCTCTCCTCTCGCCTCATCCACCTCTCCTCTCGTCTCATCCACCTCTCCTCTCACCTCATCCATCTCTCCTCTCACCTCATCCACCTCTCGCCTCTTCCACCTCTTCTCTCGTCTCATCCACCTCTCCTCTCGTCTCATCCACCTCTCATCTCGTCTCATTCACCTCTCCTCTCGCCTCATCCACCTCTCCTCTCGCCTCATCCACCTCTCCTCTCATCTCATCCATCTCTCCTCTCACCTCATCCATCTCTCCTCTCACCTCATCCACCTCTCCTCTCACCTCATCCATCTCTCCTCTCGCCTCATCCACCTCTCCTCTCGCCTCTTCCACCTCTTCTCTCATCTCATCCACCTCTCGCCTCTTCTACCTCTTCTCTCATCTCATCCACCTCTCGCCTCTTCCACCTCTCCTCTCACCTCATCCAATTCTCCTCTGACCTCATCCACCTCTCCTCTCGTCTCATCCAGCTCTCACCTCTTCCACCTCTCCTCTCACCTCATCCATCTCTCCTCTCGTCTCATCCACCTTTCCTCTCGTCTCCTCCACCTCTCACCTCATCCACCTCTTCTCTCGCCTCACCCACCTCTCACCTCTTCCACCTCTCCTCTCACCTCATCCATCTCTCCTCTCGTCTCATCCACATCTCACCTCATCCACCTCTCCTCTCGTCTCATCCACTTCTCCTCTCATCTCATCCACCTCTCCTCTCGTCTCATCCACCTCTCACCTCTTCCACCTCTCCTCTCACCTCATCCATCTCTCCTCTCGTCTCATCCACATCTCACCTCATCCACCTCTCCTCTCGTCTCATCCACTTCTCCTCTCATCTCATCCACCTCTCCTCTCGTCTCATCCACCTCTCACCTCTTCCACCTCTCCTCTCACCTCATCCATCTCTCCTCTCACCTCATCCATCTCTCCTCTCACCTCATCCACCTCTCCTCTCACCTCATCCATCTCTCCTCTCACCTCATCCACCTCTCCTCTCACCTCATCCATCTCTCCTCTCACCTCATCCATCTCTCCTCTCACCTCATCCATCTCTCCTCTCACCTCATCCACCTCTCCTCTCACCTCATCCATCTCTCCTCTCACCTCATCCATCTCTCCTCTCACCTCATCCACCTCTCCTCTCACCTCATCCACCTCTCCTCTCGTCTCATCCACCTCTCCTCTCACCTCATCCATCTCTCCTCTCGTCTCATCCACATCTCACCTCATCCACCTCTCCTCTCGTCTCATCCACTTCTCCTCTCATCTCATCCACCTCTCCTCTCGTCTCATCCACCTCTCACCTCTTCCACCTCTCCTCTCACCTCATCCATCTCTCCTCTCACCTCATCCATCTCTCCTCTCACCTCATCCACCTCTCCTCTCACCTCATCCATCTCTCCTCTCACCTCATCCATCTCTCCTCTCACCTCATCCACCTCTCCTCTCACCTCTTCCACCTCTCCTCTCACCTCATCCATCTCTCCTCTCACCTCATCCATCTCTCCTCTCACCTCTTCCACCTCTCCTCTCACCTCATCCATCTCTCCTCTCACCTCATCCATCTCTCCTCTCACCTCATCCACCTCTCCTCTCACCTCATCCATCTCTCCTCTCACCTCATCCACCTCTCCTCTCGTCTCATCCACCTCTCCTCTTGTCTCATCCATCTCTCCTCTTGCCTCATCCACCTCTCCTCTTGTCTCATCCATCTCTCCTCTTGCCTCATCCACCTCTCCTCTCGTCTCATCCACCTCTCCTCTTGTCTCATCCATCTCTCCTCTTGCCTCATCCACCTCTCCTCTCGTCTCATCCACCTCTCCTCTCACCTTATCCACCTCTCCTCTTGTCTCATCCACCTTTCCTCTCACCTCATCCATCTCTCCTCATCCACTGTAAGGGACCGCCAGACACCCTTCTCTCTTGAGCCAAGCAACCCCCAATCTCCACCGCCTCTTGTGCCTATAGACAAGCCGCCGCTCGCTGGAGACACGGGTTATGCCTCTCCAGACTCTGTTGCCCCCAGGACTCATTTGGCGCAAAGATTGCTGGCTTAAGTGGAGATGGATGAACGGCAGGGTATCCCAAATTGGTAGTTAGAGTGGGCAGAGTCAAAACGTAGAGTAGTCGAGACAGGCCGAGGTCAAAACCAGGTGGTCACCAAGACGCGGTATAAGAAGGGCTAGACAAAGACGTGGTCAGACAGGCGGATGGTCGGTGCGGGCAGCAGACAGGGATGGTCAGGAACAAAGCCGGATAGTAACTTTAAACAAGATCCAAACGCACACCCTAGCTATCAAAGGCTATAACGGGCACTAGTGGACGGGACCAAAACATATTTAAAGGGGAACTGGCCAATGGGAAGGGGGACTGGTGATCGGTGCAACTTAGGATGTAGCTCCCTATTGGAGCAGCCCCAGGGACTGGACCGCCCTGGCCAGTCAGGCTGTCCAGTCCCTGGGTTCATTCCCACCCAGGCTATGGACCTGACTGGTCCATTTGAATCTACCCCCGGCGAATGCGCAGGGAGCAGCGCCGCCGAGGGGCATATTGGAACTGTGACAGAGGGCCGGGCGCGCTTCCCGAGAGGGAAGGGGAAACCGCGCCGGCTGGAGAGGCGATGGAGCCGCCAGAAGGAGCGGAGGGGGGCCCTGCGATGCCGGCCACCCCCGCCAAGGTAGAGGGAGCGGGCGAGACCGCAGCAGATGCGGCGGCGGTAGAAGACCGGAGACGCCGCGGGACCGGGTGCCAGGAGGAGGTAAGGACCTAACATCCACTCTCCTCTCGTCTCATCCATTTCTCCTCACAACCTGGAGTAGGCATGCAAAATGCACACCTTCCTCCCACAGGAAGCACCACAAAACAATTCTCAATCAAAATAGATATTTAATTAGTACAAAGATTAAAAACAATCAAACATATACACACCACAAAAACTATTTAAAAACAACGGTATGGCCGAGAACTAATAATTAATATATACTGCCCAAACAGGGGCTATCAAGTGTATATCATGCCCATGGGTGAAGACTATACATATACTATTATTACAAAAATGTATCATTTATATGTATGAAAAAACCTGCTGGCACAAAAATGTCTAAAAAAGTATATCTAATCCCCAAATTGCATATCATGAATGGTGAACATACGAATATATACAAGAAATATATATACAAAGATTATACAAATATATATGTGTGTATATATGCTAATGTGTGTAAGGATACACACATGCATATATGAAAATACAACAAGTAAAATATAAGATGAATCAAGTGTGAAGTAGATGAAACAAACTATGCTAGAGTGCTAACATACAAATAAATGAAATATAAATATCAATATATAAAATATCAATATCAAGAAATACACCATATAAAAAATGCAAGTGCATATAATTATCACAACCAATTATCACAAGAAAAAAACCCTCTCTATCCACCTAATGTTGCACAGGAAACCATAATAAGAGACTTTAAATGTAAACCCAAACCACAATATGGAAAGTGCAAGTGCCGGTAAACAATACAAACAATGCAAACAATACATTTCTCCTTTCGCCTCATCCATCTCTCCTCTCGCCTCATCCATCTCTCCTCTCGCCTCATCCATCTCTCCTCTCGCCTCATCCACCTCTCCTCTCGCCTCATCCATCTCTCCTATCGCCTCATCCATCTCTCCTCTCGCCTCATCCATCTCTCCTCTCGCCTCATCCACCTCTCCTCTCGCCTCATCCATCTCTCCTCTCGCCTCATCCATCTCTCCTCTCGCCTCATCCACCTCTCCTCTCGCCTCATCCATCTCTCCTCTCGCCTCATCCATCTCTCCTCTCGCCTCATCCACCTCTCCTCTCGCCTCATCCATCTCTCCTCTCGCCTCATCCACCTCTCCTCTCGCCTCATCCATCTCTCCTCTCGCCTCATCCATCTCTCCTCTCGCCTCATCCATCTCTCCTCTCGCCTCATCCACCTCTCCTCTCGCCTCATCCATCTCTCCTCTCGCCTCATCCATCTCTCCTCTCGCCTCATCCATCTCTCCTCTCGCCTCATCCACCTCTCCTCTCGCCTCATCCATCTCTCCTCTCGCTTCATCCACCTCTCCTCTCGCCTCATCCATCTCTCCTCTCGCCTCATCCACCTCTCCTCTCGCCTCATCCATCTCTCCTCTCGCCTCATCCACCTCTCCTCTCGCCTCATCCATCTCTCCTCTCGCCTCATCCATCTCTCCTCTCGCCTCATCCACCTCTCCTCTCGCCTCATCCATCTCTCCTCTCGCCTCATCCACCTCTCCTCTCACCTCATCCACCTCTCCTCTCGTCTCATCCACCTCTCGCCTCTTCCACCTCTCCTCTCGTCTCATCCACCTCTCGCCTCTTCCACCTCTTCTCTCGTCTCATCCACCTCTCCTCTTGTCTCATCCACCTCTCCTCTCACCTCATCCATCTCTCCTCTCTCCTCATCCATCTCTCCTCTCGCCTCATCCACCTCTCCTCTCACGTTATCCATCTCTCCTCTCGCCTCATCCACCTCTCCTCTCGCCTCATCCATCTCTCCTCTCGCCTCATCCACCTCTCCTCTCGCCTCATCCATCTCTCCTCTCGCCTCATCCACCTCTCCTCTCACCTCATCCACCTCTCCTCTCACCTCATCCACCTCTCGCCTCTTCCACCTCTCCTCTCGTCTCATCCACCTCTCGCCTCTTCCATCTCTCCTCTCACCTCATCCACCTCTTCCCTCAACTCATCCACCTCTCCTCTCACCTCATCCACCTCTCCTCTCACTTTATCCACTTCTCCTCTCGCCTCATCCATCTCTCCTCTCGCCTCATCCACCTCTCACCTTGCCTCATCTATCTCTCCTCTAGCCTCATCCACCTCTTCTCTCAACTCATCCACCTCTCATCTTATCCACCTCTCCCTGCCCTTGGGGGGTTTCACACAGCAGGGCATCCCTGAACAGGGTGCTCCCCGGGGGCAAGGACCAAAAAAGCAGGATAGTCAAAGTTCTAGGTTTTGGTCCACTTTAAAGTGTGGGGTCAAAGTGGACCAAAACCCACTGCGATCGACCCAGGAATCTATAAGTTCAATTCCCTCTCCCCGGGGCATCCAAAATCCATACACTTACCTTATTTCCCGGTCCAACGCCGCATGCACGGCATCCCCGATATCCCTCTAGCAGGGCACATGACATCAGCGGCTCCGAGAGCACTGATTGGACGAGAGGCCGCGCATGCGCCGTAGGACAGGGAAGAGGTGAGTTGGTTTCAGGGACCTGGAGGGTTTCACACAGTGGGGCATCCCCGATCAGGGTGCTCCCCGGGGGAGTGGATAGTCAAAATCTTGGGTTTTGGTCCAAAACCCAGCATTCCCTAGATCCTAGATCCCTGTAGATCTTTTATGAAGCATGACCATTCATGGCTGTCTCTTGGCACTGGAATGTTTACAGGCTTTGCCATTAATACATTTACTTCTAATTCAAATATTTAGCCAATCAGAAATGTGGAGGGCACGTCTCGCTGGCAGGGCATGTGCATCTGGCATTCCTCCGGGGTGACTGTTTATATACAAGTGGTGACAAGGGGATGGTAAAGACCGGGATGGCTCTGATTTTATCATCGTCATGGGTGTCCCGCTCCTCCTGGCGCCTGCTGGGTGCTCATCTCTACCATCATGTGGGGTCAAAGTCTCCGGCTTCACCGCCTGTCAAACCATATCTATATAAGTAGAATATCTAATTATATTTATATATAATATAATTATATTTATATTATATTTATATATAAATAGAATATCTAATTATATTTATATATAATATAATTATATTTATATTATATTTATATATAAATAGAATATCTAATTATATTTATATATAATTATATTTCTATATAAATAGAATATCTAATTCTATTTATATATAATTATATTTATATTCTATTTCTATATAAATAGAATATCTAATTCTATTTATATATAATTATATTTATATTATATTTATATATAAATAAAATATCGAATTGTTTTTATATATATAATAATTATATTTATATGATATTTATATATAGATAGAATATCTAATTCTATTTATATATAATTATATTTATATTATATTTATATATAAATAGAATATCGAATTGTATTTATATATAATATAATTATATTTATATTATATTTATATATAAATAGAATATATAATTATATTTATATATCATTATATTTATATTATATTTATATATAAATAGAATATCAAATTGTATTTATATATAATATAATTATATTTATATTATATTTATATATAAATGGAATATATAATTATATTTATATTATATTTATATATAAATAGAATATCGAATTGTATTTATATATAATATAGTTATATTTATATTATATTTATATATAAATAGAATATCTAATTCTATTTATATATAATTATATTTATATTATATTTATATATAAATAGAATATCTAACTATATTTATATATAATATAATGATATTTATATTATATTTATATATAAATAGAATTTCTGAGGGCTTTATTCATGAAGGGTTAGTGGCAGGTGAACGCCGGGCTCAGCACGCAATTCCACATTTATAAAGCCGATTATGGTGAGCGACTGGAACAACGCCATGTAGCGTCCGATTCATCATTATCCCAGGCTCAGTGTATAGCGCCACGTCTTACCTGTCGCTACCTGCGGCTCTCCCATACATTTCAATGGACAAAACTTTCCTTCACTTTTTAGTAATTTTTTTGTAATTATCAAATCATTGTGTGACCTCTCCTGGCCTATTTAAATACATTTTTGAAAACTTTTTTGATTTATAATATTTTTATGCAGAATTGTCCTTACAGATCTGGTATTAAAGTGTTAATGTCACAATGTAATAACAATATAATTCCATGTGTTTTCGCTTTGTTACTGGTGGATATGTGTTCAAAAACAGACTTTAATCACACAGCGTCTGGCGCTCTGGGCTACAATGACCCAATTTTGAGCGCCGGCGCTGTGTGAGGCTATTTTTTTGATGAATATGGAGTGAGTCGGTCGCACTGAGCTGGCGCTACCATTCGCTCCCATACAGCGCAGTACTGGTGTTAGAGCGACTCACACAATATATTCATCAATGCCGGCCAGCGACTGAGATGCTCTGAAATAGCGAACCATGGCCGAGCACAGCGACTACTAGCGGTTGCTTTCAAAACCTCGCTACAGACGCTCATCTGCCAGTACCTGGCGCTATTAATGAATCAGCCTGTAATTAAATTTATTTATAGTATAATTATATTTATATTATATTTATATATTTAGAATATCGAATTAAATATAATATATATATATATATATATATATATATATATAATTATATATATATTTATATATTTATATATATATATATTTATATATATATATATATATATATATATATATATATATAATTATATTTAGATATTCTATTTAATTTAATATAATTATATTTATATTATATTTATATATAATATATTATAATTATATTTATTTATAAATAGAATATCTAATTATATTTATATTATATGTATATATATAATATATTATAACTATATATATATATATATATATATATATATATATATATATTTATATATAAATAGAATATCTAATAGAATCCTGCTCTGGAATAGTCTTAAAGGGCAATTACTTGCAAAAAATTAAATTCCTCTCCTCCTATTTTCCCATACAGCAGAGGGGGGAGCAGAGGTTCGCCATTCGAACACCAGACTGCTTCCTGTTTGTGTTTTTATGAATACGGGCAAAGGCTTTTAGTAAAACAAAAAAATAAGAAACACAGGCTATTTTGGGGCATTGGTCCGGGGATGGAAGGTGAAGACATAAACTTCCCTTCTTGGTAATGGATCACTTGAAAGCAGACCTAAACCCGTGTAGCCTGGCTTTGTCAGTCTAAAAGACTCTAAGCCCAGGTTACAGCTTGCACCCAGGTCAATGCTCTGGTGTGTGATACCCCTTGGTTTGCCCTATACTCACCTTAATCCTGTGGTCCCCCTAGTGCATGCACGAGCCTCCGGCGGCCTCCCTGGTCTGTACCATTGCCTGTGATCCCACTGCACATGCACAGGCTCTTATCTAATCATGCTATTTAAGGCATAGAGCCATACCTACCAACTTTTCAGGGTGGGAAAGAGGGACATGTGTTAAATGAAGCCACGTCCCCTCATTGAGGGATGGATGAAGCCACGCCTCCTCATTGAGGGATGGATGAAGCCACGCCTCCTCATTGAGGGATGGATGAAGCCACGCCCCCTCATTGAGGGATGGATGAAACCACGCCCCCTCATTGAGGGATGGATGAAGCCACGCCCCCTCATTGAGGGATGGGTGAAGCCACGCCCCCTCATTGAGGGATGGATGAAGCCACACCCCCTCATTGAGGGATGGATGAAGCCACACCCCCTCATTGAGGGATGGATGAAGCCACACCCCCTCATTGAGGGATGATGAAGCCACGCCCCCTAATTGAATGATGGATGAAGCCACGCCCCCTCATTGGGGGATGGGTGAAGCCACGCCCCCTCATTGAGGGATGTATGAAGCCACGCCTCCTCATTGAGGGATGGATAGGAGATACATTGTAACAGTTAAAACAATAGAAACACTTTGAATAGGCAAATGAATCATTTATTGCTGCAGATCTGCATGTTACACCTCAAAGAGGGAGAATATGTAAATGAAGCCACGCCTCCTCATTGAGGGATGGATGAAGCCACGTCCTCTTATTGAGGAATGCATGAAGCCACGCCCCCTCATTGAGGGATGGATGAAGCCACGTCCCCTCATTGAGGGATGGATGAAGCCACACCTCCTCATTGAGGGATGGATGAAGCCACGTCCCCTTATTGAGGGATGGATGAAGCCACGCCCCCTCATTGAGGGATGGATGAAGCAACACCCCCTCATTGAGGGATGGATGAAGCCACGTCCCCTTATTGAGGGATGGATGAAGCCACGCCCCCTTATTGATTGATGGATAGGAGAAAGGATGTAACAGTTACAACAATAGAAACACTTTAAATGGGCAAAATAATAATTTATTGCTGCAAATCTGCATGTTACACACAGAGGGACAAATGGGAACAACAGGGGGACATGGACTCCAAGGAGGGACAGTCCCTCCAAATCAGGGACACTTGGGAGGTATGATAGAGCGCTGGGAGTGCCCGGCATCCCTCAGCCCATGCATGTGCGTGGGATCAACGGATCGCTAACTATTCCAAACATTTGGGTTTTGGTCCGCTTTAGAGTGGATAAAAACCTGGGATTTTCACTATCCCGGGTTTTGGTCCGTCCTCCCGGGTTTTGGTCCGTCCTCCTGGGACGCCCGATTTGGGATGCCCCGCTGTGTGAGATCCCCCAGATCTATATACCTCACCAGCATCCCCTCGGCTTCCTTCAATCAGCTTTTTCGGCCGAGCATAAAAATGTGCAGCTGGAGAAGCTGAATGGAATTGTAGCTGCACCTATGATTGGTGCGCGGCATCCCCTGCACCCCCCGGCTGTGCACGCCCACACCAGCCATTCAGATACGGTAGGTACAGACCCCGAGGAACATGCGAGCTGAGACGTGGATTCATGGAATAGGTAAGAAAATCGGGCCGCTGGCAGGGTTTCACATCCTAATCGGGATGTCCCAGGGGGTGGTGGTCTAACCGCACCTAGCGCCTAATAAAAGCTAGGTCCGGTTTTGGTCCACTTTAATGAGGCTTTAACCCTTTCCCCGAGAATAATGCGAGAGATGCCCCAGCCGGCCGCACATGCGCCATGAATTCATGGGATAAATAAGAAAATTGGGCCACTGGCAGGGTTTCACATAGTGGGGAATCCCAAATGGGGATGCCCCAGGGGGTGGTTGTCTAACCGGACACAGTATCTAATAAAACCTAGGTACAGTTTTGGTCCACTTTAATGAGGCTTTAACTCTTTTCCTAGGAATAATGTGACAGATGCCCCAGCCGGCCGCACATGCTCCGTGGGTCACCTAATAGATACTAGGTCGGGTGGGTGAGAGGAGGTGGATGAATGGCACTGGGAGGATGGGTGATTGAGCCCAAAATGGTGAGTGAATCTGGGAGTGGGTGGATGAGTGGCATTCGGTGGTAGGTGAGTGGCACCGGAAGAGTGGGTGAGTGGCATTTGGAAGGGGAGTGGATGAATGGCATTGTGTGGTAGGTGAGTGGCACTGAAAGGGTGGGTGAGTGGGGTTTGGAAGGGGAGTGGATGAGTGGCATTGTGCGGTGGGTGAGTGGGGCTTAGAGGAGAAGAAGATGAGTGTCAGTGTGTGGGGGGTGAGTGGCATTGTCTGGTGGGTGAGTGGAGCTTGAATGGGGAATGGATGAGTGGCAATGTGTTGGGGTGAGTAGTACTGGAAGAGTGGATCAGAGGTGCTTGGAAGGGAAGTGGATGAGTGTCAGTGTGTGGGGGGGTGAGTGGCGCTGGAAGGGTGGGTGAGTGGGGCTTAGAAGAGAAGATGAGTGGCATTGTGTGGTGGGTGAGTGGCACTGGAAGGGTGGGTGAGTGGAGCTTGAATGGGGAGTGGATGAGTGGCATTGTGTGGGGGATAAGTGGGGTTTGGAAGGGGAGTGGATGAGTGGCATTGTGTGTGGGGGGGCGAGTGGCACTGGAAGGGGGGGGTGAGTGGGGCTTAGAAGGGGTGTGGATGAGTGGCATTGTGTGGGGGGGTGAGTGGCACTGGAAGGGGGGGTGAGTGGGGCTTAGAAGGGAAGTGGATGAGTGTCAGTGTGTGGGGGGTGAGTGGAGCTTGAATGGGGAGTGGATGGGTGGCATTGTGTGGGGGATAAGTGGGGTTTGGAAGGGGAGTGGATGAGCGGCAGTGTGTGGGGGGGGTGAGTGGAAATTTTTAAGAGGGATGAGTGAGAGGAGCTAAGTGGGATGAGTGGCACCAGTGGGTGGATAAGTGTTACTGGAAGGGTGGGTGAGTGGGGCTTAGCAGGGGAGTGGATGAGCGGCATTGTGTGGTAGGTGAGTGGCACTGAAAGGGTGGGTGAGTGGGGCTTGGAAGGGGAGTGGATGAGTGGCATTGTGTGTGGGGGGGGCGTGAGTGGCACTGGAAGGGTGGGTGAGTGGGGCTTGGAAGGGGAGTGGATGAGTGGCATTGTGTGGGGGGGGGGGGGTGAGTGGCACTGGAAGGGTGGGTGAGTGGGGCTTAGAAGGGAAGTGGATGAGTGTCAGTGTGTGGGGGGTGAGTGGAGCTTGAATGGGGAGTGGATGGGTGGCATTGTGTGGGGGATAAGTGGGGTTTGGAAGGGGAGTGGATGAGCGGCAGTGTGTGGGGGGTGAGTGGAAATTTTTAAGAGGGATGAGTGAGAGGAGCTAAGTGGGATGAGTGGCACCAGTGGCTGGATAAGTGTTACTGGAAGGGTGGGTGAGTGGGGCTTAGCAGGGGAGTGGATGAGCGGCATTGTGTGGTAGGTGAGTGGCACTGAAAGGGTGGGTGAGTGGGGCTTGGAAGGGGAGTGGATGGGTGGCATTGTGTGGGGGGGGGGGGTGAGTGGCACTGAAAGGGTGGGTGAGTGGGGCTTAGAAGGGAAGTGGATGAGTGTCAGTGTGTGGGGGGTGAGTGGAAATTTTTAAGTGGGATGAGTGAGAGGAGCTAAGTGGGATGAGTGGCACCAGTGGGTGGATAAGTGGCACTGGAAGGGTGGGTGAGTGAGCTCCGTCTCTATCTCCTCCGTAGCTCTGCCCCATCTCTGTCCCATCTTTTCCGCAGCTCCACCCCTATCTCCTCTGCAGCTCCGCCTCCTTCTTCTCCCCAGCGCCGCCCTACCTCCTGAAGTGTCACAGAGTGAGGCAGCTAACCCCCAATTGCTCCCCGGGTGTTGAGTTTAAGGCTGCCCACTGCTGCACTTCACTGCCCCTTAGTGTGTTATTCACCAGGGTGTAGTCACTAATATAGTAATTATTCACTGGTGTGTCCACTGTGTGTAATTCACTTGTGTGTGGTCACTGGTATAATGTTTATTTGTTAGTGTGGTCACAGAAGGAAAATACAGAAGAGAAAATACAATTCTGTGAGTACTTACGTGTATAATTGGTTTTCCCTGTGTTGGGTCCGGGCTGTCCCAGTTATCCATATACGTGTGGGCAGCCCGGGCCGAACACAGGGAAAATTTCCATGTGTGCATTAGCCCAATGGCCACTATTTGCACTATTACTATAAGGAATTAGAGGTGAGTGTGGGCATCATAAGGAATCACCCAGAATGCACCGGGCCTGGATGTGAGGGTCTCGGTAATTACATGCTGCTAATGGCCGAGGTTTCACTTATGTCCATTTGCCCAACTCGCCGCATTAACCACAAGCCAAAGGAGCTAACCCTTCCCTCCCCGGAGGAAACTCGCTCATTGGGAACACTTCCAAAAGAAAGACTCGGGCGCCACCTGCTGTCTGACAAGAGCTATGACAGGGCCCAACCAAAGCTCAGCAGCACTTTGAGAAATTACTGGCAACGTTTTTTTATTTAGTTTTAAGGTCGGCTAATAAAGGGTTAGAACACCAAAGATCCAACTCAGGGTAGAGTAGTAAAGGGTTAGAGCACCTAAGACACAACACAGGGTAGAGTAATGAAGGGTTAGAGCACCTAAGACACAACACAGGGTAGAGTAATGAAGGGTTAGAGCACCTAAGACACAACACAGGGTAGAGTAATGGAGGGTTAGAGCACCTAAGACACAACACAGGGTAGAGTAATGAAGGGTTAGGGCACCTAAGACACAGCACAGGGTAGAGTAATGAAGGGTTAGAGCACCTAAGACACAGCACAGGGTAGAGTAATAGAGGGTTAGAGCACCTAAGACACAACACAGGGTAGAGTAATGAAGGGTTAGAGCACCTAAGACACAACACAGGGTAGAGTAATAGAGGGTTAGAGCACCTAAGACACAACACAGGGTAGAGTAATGGAGGGTTAGAGCACCTAAGACACAACACAGGGTAGAGTAATGGAGGGTTAGAGAACCTAAGACACAACACAGGATAGAGTAATGAAGGGTTAGAGCACCTAAGACGCAACACAGGGTAGAGTAATGAAGGGTTAGAGCACCTAAGACACAACACAGGGTAGAGTAATGGAGGGTTAGAGCACCTAAGACACAACACAGGGTAGAGTAATGGAGGGTTAGAGAACCTAAGACACAACACAGGGTAGAGTAATGAAGGGTTAGAGCACCTAAGACACAACACAGGGTAGAGTAATGAAGGGTTAGAGCACCAAAGATCCAACTCAGGGTAGAGTAGTAAAGGGTTAGAGCACCTAAGACACAACACAGGGTAGAGAAATGAAGGGTTAGAGCACCTAAGACCCAACACAGGGTAGAGTAATGAAGGGTTAGAGTACCTAAGACCCAACACAGGGAAGAGTAATGGAGGGTTAGAGCACCTAAGACACAACACAGGGTAGAGTAATGAAGGGTTAGAGTACCTAAGACCCAACACAGGGTAGAGTAATAGAGGGTTAGAGCACCTAAGACCCAACACAGGGTAGAGTAATGAAGGGTTAGAGTACCTAAGACCCAACACAGGGAAGAGTAATGGAGGGTTAGAGCACCTAAGACACAACACAGGGTAGAGTAATGGAGGGTTAGAGCGTCTAAGACACAACACAGGGTAGAGTAATGAAGGGTTAGAGCACCTAAGACACAACACAGGGTAGAGTAATAGAGGGTTAGGACACCTAAGACACAACACAGGGTAGAGTAATGGAGGGTTAGAGCACCCAAGACCCAACTCAGGGTAGAGTAATGGAGGGTTAGAGCACCCAAGACCCAACTCAGGGTAGAGTAATGGAGGGTTAGAGCACCCAAGACCCAACTTAGGGTAGAGTAGTAAAGGGTTAGGACACCTAAGACAACTCAGGGTAGAGTAGTAAAGGGTTAGAACACCTAAGAAACAACTCAGGGTAATATAGTAAAGGGACCACCTAAAGCGCGCATGTCCCGCCCCCTTTTTTATATTAATTCATGGTAGAGTAATGTAGAGTTGAGACCACCTAAAGCCCAAGTAGTGGAGGGTTGGGACCACATAAGGCCAACTCAAGTCCCAAGTTAACATTTAACCTCAAGCTAAGGGGCCTAATCCATCCAGGGGTGAGATGGTAAGAGCAGTGAGAGACAGATGTGAGGTGGATAGAGACAGGTAGAGGTGAGGGAAGTGCAGGTAAGATAGGACAAGGCGGAAGGGGGTGAGTAGATGTAGGCGGAGGTAAAATGAACACAGCTAAGGAGGAAAGAGGCGGGCAAAGGCGAGCTGGGATGAGTCTACTTGGGCATCTCCAGACACAGCCAGTACAAACAACACTCCAGTAGCACATGTGTGTCACCCACCTCTACAGAGAAGTTCATCAATGACCCACTTTCTGCTTCAGAGATTAGAGACACACTGCTCTCTAGTGGTCAGGCACTTGCACTGCAAGGAAAGCTCTGCTCGCTAACTCCTTAGGTGTGTTGAGGGCCGCAAGTGAGGACAGTGCGGGCCGCAGGTTGTGCATCCATGCTTTAGGGTTTTACATGGCCCAGTCGAAGGCCCGACTCAAACCAAAATGTTATTTTACTTTAGGATAGAGAAGTGAAGGGGTGAGAAGCATAAAAAGGACAACGCCGCTCTAACATTGGATATTGTTTTAAAATAGTCGCGGAAGTGTAATAGGATGGAGCCCTGGCTAGGGGTCAGGTTATTAGGGGAGTTCCCCTGGGATACTCTAGGTGGGACAGGTTGGGAGTTTATAGTATTAGTGTAGTTACCGGAGTAGGCCACTAGAGGCCGCCATAGGATAAGGAATAGGATAGTAAATAGAATAAGTGGTTTAAGATGTAGGCCTCCCTGCCACACAAGGGTTAGACCGGACCAGCACCCATTTTACAAGACATGGGTGTTGGTCCGCTGCAGGGGGGGGGGGGGGGGTCACCCCGATTACCACCTAAAGGCCAACTCCAACTCATTAATTTTTTAGTTTAGGATAGAGTAGTGGAGGGTTGGGACCACATAAGGCCAACTCAAGCCCCAAGTTAACATTTAACCTCTAGCCAAGGGGCCTAATTCATCTCTTTCCAGCACTTGGATCTCACTTCTTGTCCACTTTGGGTAACTCCAGACAAAATGTTATTTTGGTTTAGGATGGAGTAATGGAGGTGTTAGCGCCACCTAATGGCCAACACCTGCCCATATTTTTAGATTTAGAATAAAGTAATGGAGGGTTAGAACTGCTTAAAGCCCTACTCCAGCCTACATTTTTTATTTTAGTTTAGGACAGAGTAGGGGGGGGGGAGGTTGAGACAACATAAGGCCAAGGAGCCTCACCCCTACCAGTTAAAGAGGAGCATCTCGATTACCCGTCAACATGCTCCCGTAAAGAAATGCAGCCCTGTGATTGGCCAGCGGCTGTCATAAGGCCGGCAAAGCAGAAGCCAAAGAGAAGTAACAGCCAACAGCCAATCGTAGGGCTGCATTTCCCTCGAGGGAGCGAGTTGTCGTGTAAGGTCTGCGGGCTTTACAACGCTCGATCGAGGGGGGAGGGGACCCTGGCAATCAAGAGTGGACCAACACTGATGTTTTGTAATAAGGGAGGACCAGCCCACCACCCCGGATTATTGGCCCTTGGATAGCTGTATAAGAGGGACCCAAATGGAGTGGGGTACAGTCCAGGCAAGTCCAAGGTGGGAGAGGACCTGAGGCTCAGGCATGGGAAGTGGGGCTTGGAGTGCCGACCACTTGTAGAGGGGTAACCACGAAGACCTGAGCTTCCCATCAGAGGGGGGGCCAAGCTGTGCCAGGGCTATAGCCGCCATATTCTCATCTGGAGCTGAGGAGCAGGTGGGGTGCAGTCCAGACAAGTCCAAGGTGGGAGAGGACTTGAGGCTTGGAATGGGAAGTGGGGCTTGGAGTGCCGACCACTTGTAGAGGGGTAACCACGAAGACCTGAGCTTCCCATCGTGGTGCCAAGCTGTGCCTGGGCTATAGCCGCCATATTCTAATCTGAAGCCGAGGAGCAGGTGGGGTGCAGTCCGGACAAGTCCAAGGTGGGAGAGGACTTGAGGCTTGGAATGGGAAGTGGGCCTTGGAGTGCCGACCAATTGTAGAGGGGTAACCAAGAAGACCTGAGCTTCCCATCAGAGGGGGGGGCCAAGCTGTGCCGGGGCTATAGCCGCCATATTCTCATCTGGAGCCGAAGAGCAGGTGGGGTGCAGTCCAGACAAGTCCAAGGTGGGAGAGGACTTGAGGCTTGGAATGGGAAGTGGGCCTTGGAGTGCCGACCAATTGTAGAGGGGTAACCAAGAAGACCTGAGCTTCCCATCAGAGGGGGGGGGGGGGGGGGGGCAAGCTGTGCCGGGGCTATAGCCGCCATATTCTCATCTGGAGCCGAGGAGCAGGTGGGGTGCAGTCCAGACAAGTCCAAGGTGGGAGAGGACTTGAGGCTTGGAATGGGAAGTGGGCCTTGGAGTGCCGACCAATTGTAGGGGTAACCAAGAAGACCTGAGCTTCCCATCAGGGGTGCCAAGCTGGAGGAGGTCAGTGCCGGGGCTATAGCCGCCATATTCTAATCTGAAGCCGAGGAGCAGGTGGAGGACTAAGGGTACTGCAGCGTGGCAGGGAAGAAGTATTAATTGCTTTGACCTGAATGCCTAATAAAGAGAGAGGGGGGCATCCCATCATTTGTAACGCAAGGCTGTTACCGTCTTGAGGATTTCAACCAAATCCTCCCTAGAAAGAATCCTCTATATTCCTGACCTCCGAGAATTAACCATCAGCCCCGACCCTGGCCAACACCCTGAGCCCATGTTGAAAGGTTGGGGCATTCCCAAGTGCATGTTACATGTTCATTACAGAAGCTTTAAGACCAATTCCAACCCAAATTTTAGTTTAGAATAGAGTAGTGGAGGTCAGGGCTGCATAATGGGGGGGGGGGGGCGCAAGGGGTGCGAGCCTCGGGGACCTCCACCACTTGCCCTGCAAAGGGGACCTCCACCAACCTTTGGGTTATGATCTGGTCCAGGAGGCTTTTCAGTCTTTGGTCTGACAGGCTGCGGGGCAACGAAGCTATCGGCAGCAGTGGGGGCGCATTGGGCAGCCAAAGCCACCACAGGGCAAAGCCGCCGGCAGCAACGCTACAGTGATGGGTGCAGAGCTGTCACTGCACATAAGCCACCAAGCACAGCCGCTGGCAGCTCAATGCAGGGAACCAGCCGGGCGACTACACTACCCCCCACCCAGAATGGCAAAGCAGGAGTTCCCGAGAAGCACGCACCCGCACAAGGGGGACACAAGGGACTCCATCTGACCTTCCAGTAAGTAGGCGAAGCCAGACAACCACCAATCAGTTACTTGGCTGGACTATTATTTTAAAGGAAAAAAAATACTGGGGCCTCCACCAGATTATGTGCCCAGGGGCCACCACCACACTTCATCCGGCCCCGGTGGAGGTGTTAGAGCCACCTAAAGCCCCACTCCTGTCCATATGATTTGTATTGCAGCATTCAGGACCACATAAGGCCAACTCCAGCCCAATATGAACATTTAACCTCAAGCCAGAGGGAATAAACCTTCCAATTGAAAAGAAAAACTTCCTGACTGCAAACCGGTGTCTGTGAGTCCATTCTGCCAACGGGGGGGGGGGGGGGGTATGTGCCACAGGGATGGACTGGTTCCTGTTTAAACCCACCAAACTTTACTTTGTACTGCGCCATGGAAGATGTTCTCCCCTAGATAAAATCTCCCCCGATTAAGTGTCAATGATCTGATCGCTCATTTTCCCTGTGTTCGGTCCGGGCTGTCCCAGTTATCCATATACGTGTGGGTAGTCCGCCACAAGGTGGCGCCAGTCACTGCAAGATACAAAGCTGTAACTCCTCCCAGCCTCCTATAAAAGGGATCAGTCTCCATAGAAACCCCAGAGTTCTCTTGCAGTAAGCTGCTGCTAGGATCGTCTGGAATACTCCACCTCCACTTCTGCCTCCCAGCTGCGGCTGACGGGACGGGTGTAAGGTAGGGTGAACGCCGAGGGTTAGGCGTTGTCAGAGCTAGGCTCTGGGCCTCCATAAAGGGTAGCCGGCCATAGGCGATGGGGGGGGGGGGGGGGGACCACCAAAATTGCCGGGGTTATGCCCTTATCTGTGCCCACAAGCTTTATTGTCATGTGTTGTGCTGATACTTCACTTTTACTTCCATTTTTACCCCAGACTTTGTTGTTGCTGGCAGCTGTGTGGATACTCACCTTCCCTTGTTCCCTTACCTCTTCCTCTTCCCCTCCATCTTGAGGCTGTGAGGGGGGGGTCGGGAGCGGCGCGCGTGAGGGGAGGCCTCGGCATGTGGTGAGGGGCTCCGCGTCCGGGCCCGCCCCTCGAATTTCGTCTTTGCTGTGCTTGGGCGCCATTTTCTGTGCTGCTCTTTTTGTCAATTGCGGACCCTGCCGAGGGTCCCCAAGGGCTGACAGGCATCAGTTTCACCACTCACTGCCTGCATTTTTTCTGGTGCCTGCCTTCCGGACTCCCCGCTACCTCGCCGGTCAGGTCCGTGAGTCCCTCTTTCATCTGTGTAAATTTTTATGTGCATGTGCTGTGGGATGCTCATGAATCCTTCCGCTTGTGTTCTTCTAGGTGGCCCCCCCCTCCCATTGCCAGCTGAGGGTTGTGGTTCCTCCCAGTCTCCTACACCCCCCCTCTTTCCTCGCACTCTCTCCCCTTAAAGAGGGATTACTAAAAAGAGGGACAAAATTGGGGGCCACTTAGGTTTGGGCCGTTAGTGCCTTGTAACCTGTATTTTTATCACTATAATCACCATAATGGAGGCTTCTGGGGATGGTGAGCTAGGGGCCCCCTCCGGGTGTAGCTCTGCCCCATGTGCGGTACCAGCCCTCTGCGCGGACTCAGCACGGTTTGTGTCACTTGCGCTGGGAGCGTACTTTTGGAACATGTTAGGGCAGGCGTCCCTGCCCCTAGCCCTCTTTTACCTGCGGCCTTGCCAACACCCCCACTGCTGCATTCAGCCCTCAGGGAGGGGGAAACTAGCAAGGGGTCCCAAGCCGATTTGGCACACCGGGTGGCCAGCCTGGAGAGACAGTTATCTCGCACGGCTATTGGGAGGCCACGAGTAAGAAGCGGCACATCGAGCCGGGTTACTCGGATTTTGCTGACGATGATGGTGACCTTTTGGAGGTTGGGGCTCCATGGAGGAGGGAGAGTTGAAGGACTCCGCTTCCTCAGGGGATCGGTCAGTCGGCTATGACACCGAGCCTGGTTCCTCCTCTGACGAGGATATGTGGCTCCCTGACGACAAGGGAAAGTTGATGTCTTCTGTGTTTGAGACTTTGCTTTGCATATTGTCCCTCCTACAGCGGCTAAGAGGAAGCAGGGTGATTTATTCCGGCCTGAGAGACAGAGGCTTGTCTTCCCCGAGCAGGCCCACTTTTCCAATATGGTGTTTAAGGAATGGATAGACCTAACAAATTGCCATCGGTACCTAAGGGTCTGGACAGGAGGTATCCCTTCCCTGAGGAGCTGATCTGCCTCTGGTCCCATCCCCCTGATGTGGATGCCCCTGTGTCGGGGTTATCCAACACTACGGTTATGCCGTCACCCGATACTGCTTCCTTGTGCGACCTGCTGACAGGCGCATGGATCAGCTGGCTTGTCATGCGTTCACCTTTGTGGGTGCTGGGCTTCGCCCTGTCTGTGCCGCGGCCATTGTCTCTTTGACCATCAGGAAGAGGGTGAGACGCCTTGTTGATTTTGCCAAGTCTCGGGCGGAGGAGTATAAAGACCTCAAAGCCTGTGTGGATTTTATTGCTTTTGTAGTCTCGGCCATGGACGATAGTGTCTGGCTTGGCGCCAGGGCTTTGTCGCTCACTAGTATCCCCTTCCTGGGGCTCAGTTTATTCGGGGAGCGGCTGGACCCTCTGGCCAAGGATGGAAGACTCCCACAGCGACGGAAGCCTGCGCGGCCCTTTCGGGGTTCATCTGCCTATCGCTCCTTTCGACGAGAAAGAGGCTCTTCATTTTCTGGTGGCCGCAGATATCCCTGGGGACGAGGTAGGTCTCGCGGCCAACCCAATCCCTCCTGGGGAGCTAAATCCATGCCAAGCCCTCTCAGGCATGAGGGGACGCCCTCACCCACCTGGGTGCGGCTTCTGCTTTTTGCTCACATCTGGAGACAGCACGTCTCGGATCGGTGGATTCAGGAGGTGGTTTCCTCCTGGTACAAAATAGAGCTGGCAGTTGGGCCGCCCTCAATATTTCTTCGGTTGCGGATTCCCCACAACACATTGATGGCGCAGGGCCTAAGAATGGTCGTTCAGCGCCTTCTGCTATCAGGTGTGACTTGCCCCGTGCCTCGCCAGGAACGGGGTAGTGGGTTCTACTCCAATCTGTTCACGGTGCCCAAGAAGGATGGAAAGCTGAGACCTATCCTGGATCTGAAGGGTCTCAACAAGTTTGTCAGAGTCAGACATTTCTGCATGGAGACCTTACAGTCCGCGGTGAACTCGCTTCGGCCCGGCGACTTCATGTGTGACAGTAGACATCAAGGATGCTTATCTGCACATCCCGATTTTTCAGGGACATCAGAAGTTCTTGAGGTTTGCGTTGAAGGATCAGCATTACCAGTTTGTGGCACTGCCGTTCGGAATATCCTCAGCTCCCCGTGTGTTCACCAAGGTGCTGGCGGGCATCATGGCTATCCTGAGGAACCAGGGCAATCGTGTTCTTCCTTATCTGGACGATTTGCTGATTGCAGCTCAGTCCCTTCAGCAGGCCGAGAGCGACACCTGGACGATGTTATGTACTCGAGGATTTCGGATGGGTAATCATTTACCCCTAGTCTTCTGTCACTCTCTCAATGGTGAGGTCCTTTCTGGGCATGACGTTGGACACCTCTCAGGTCAAGGTATTCCTGCCCCAGCAGAAGGTGGCGGGCCTCCAGACGCAGGTGCAGGCCTTACTGTCTTGTCAGCGGCCATCGATCCGTCTGGGGATGAGATTGGTGGGCCTAATAGTGTCATGCTTTGAGGCAGTGCCCTTCGCTCAGTTCCTCATGCGACCTCTTCAATTGAATCTGTTGACCGGTTCGGACCGGACGCTGGAGTCCCTGAAACAGGAATTTGCACTGTCCCCCCTGGCCAGACAGTCCCTCTTGTGGTGGTTGGACCCCAGAAATCTGTCGGTGGGCAAGTGCTTTCTGACTCCCTGTTGGGAGATTGTCACCACGGACCCCAGTCTGACCGGATGGGGAAGTTTTTGGCAAACGCTGAAGATCCAGGGCCAGTGGGGGCCGCAGGAGGCCCACTTGCCTATCAATCTCCTGGAGCTGAGAGCGATCCGGTTGGTGCTTCTTCACTTGACTCCCCATCTCAGGGGTCGTGCGATCCAGATCCGCTTGGACAATCAGACGGCGGTTGCCTACGTCAATCACCAGGGCGGGACTCGGAGCAAGCGAGCCCTCCAGGAGGTGACCCAGATCCTGACTTGGGCAGAGGAGAATGTTCCCTGCATCTCGGCGGTTTACATCCCCGGGGTAGAGAACCAGGAGGTGTTAGGAATGGTTTGTCTCCGGCTAAGTCCACTCTTAGTAGGTGGATTAGACAGGCGGTGGTGCAAGCCTACTCTGCCAAGGAAAAGGATCCCCCTTTTTGTGTTACCGCTCACTCTACTAGAGCTATTGGTGCTTCCTGGGTTTTCAGCACCAGGCTTCTGCTGAACAAGTTTGTAAGGCCGCTACCTGGTCTTCGGTTCATACTTTTACTAAGTTTTACAAGGTTGATGTTTTGGCATCAGCTGACGCTGCTTTTGGACGAAAGGTGCTTCAGGCGGTTGTGAAATGAACTACATGCTTTTCTGCTCTGGGGATCCCGCCCTATATATGGACACTGCTTTTGGATGTCCCACACGTATATGGATAACTGGGACAGCCCGGACCGAACACAGGTAAAAATACAATTCTGTGAGTACTCACCTGTAGAACTGATTTTGCCGGTGTTCGGTCCGGGCTGTCCCACCCCACCCTTGGTTAATTTCCTCTTTTGCCTTTTATGGTGATTATTGTCGTTTGTATTGGACCTTTGTCCTTATCTTTTTCTGAGAGAGTTCATGCTGTAGCATGTTAGTTAACATGTTTTTTCTTGGCCTCCCGGCCTGTCTCATTTACTGCTTTTTAACTTTCTGGGGTTTCTATGGAGACTGATCCCTTTTATAGGCGGCCGGGAGGAGTTGCAGCTTTGTATCTTGCAGTGATTGGCGCCACCTTGTGGCGGACTACCCACATGTATATGGATAACTGGGACAGCCCGGACCGAACACTGGCAAAATCAATTCTACAGGTGAGTACTCACAGAATTGTATTTTCTATAGCTGAGCAAAAACAACACAATGACATTATGACATGAAACAGTGTATTTACCAATCAAACAGTCATATAAATATGTGTTATCTGTAAAGTGGATCCTGTGGTGTTGCAGGTTTGGGGTGGACTAACCTACATTTCAGCAGTAAAGGTGCCGGCTCAGGACAGGGTACAGGGGTGGAAATAAGAGTAGGTCAGGCTACCAGCAGGGTACGGGGTTGGCAATGTGGTAAGTCAGGCCAGGAAAAGTGTTTGGGATGGTATGGGGTGCCAGTAGGGCACTGGGTGGTGATAGGTCAGGCCAGGTTACCAGCGGGGTACTGGGGAGGTGATAGGTCAGGCCAGGGTACCAGCGGGGTACTGGGTTGGCAATGTGGTAAGTCAGGCCAGGATAAGGGTTTGGGGTGGTATGGGGTGCCAGCAGGGCACTGGGTGGTGATAGGTCAGGCCAGGGTACCAGCGGGGTACTGAGGAGGTGATAGGTCAGGCCAGGGTACCAGCGGGGTACTGGGGAGGTGATAGGTCAGGCCAGGGTACCAGCGGGGTACTGGGTTGGCAATGTTCTAAGTCAGACAAGGATAAGGGTTTGGGGTGGTATATGGTGCCAGCAGGGCACTGGGTGGTGATAGATCAGGCCAGGGTACCAGCAGGGTACTGGGGTGGTGATGCAGTAGATCAGACCAGGGTGAGGTGATAGGTCAGGCCAGGATAAGGGTTTGGGGTGGTATGGGCTGCCAGCAGGGTACGGAGGTGGTGATGTGGTAGGTCAGGCCAGGATGGCAGCAGGGTACGGGGGTGGTGATGTGGTAGGTCAGGTCAGGATGGCAGCAGGGTACAGAGGTGGTGATGTGGTAGGTCAGGTCAGGATGGCAGCAGGGTACGGGGGTGGTGATGGGGTAGGTCAGGCCAGGATGGCAGCAGGGTACAGGGGTGGTGATGTAGTAGGTCAGGTCAGGATGGCAGCAGGGTATGGAGGTGGTGATGGGGTAGGTCAGGCCAGGATGGCAGCAGAGTACAGGGTTGGTGATGGGGTAGGTCAGGCCAGGATGGCAGCAGGGTACAGGGGTGGTGATGGGTTAGGTCAGGCCAGGATGGCAGCAGGGTACGGGGGTGGTGATGGGGTAGGTCAGGCCAGGATGGCAGCAGGGTACGGGGGTGGTGATGGGTTAGGTCAGGCCAGGATGGCAGCAGGGTACGGGGGTGGTGATATGATAGGTCAGGTCAGGATGGCAGCAGGGTACGGGGGTGGTGATGTGATAGATCAGGCCAGGATGGCAGCAGGGTACGGGGGTGGTGATGTAGTAGGTCAGGTCAGGATGGCAGCAGGGTATGGAGGTGGTGATGGGGTAGGTCAGGCCAGGATGGCAGCAGAGTACAGGGTTGGTGATGGGGTAGGTCAGGCCAGGATGGCAGCAGGATACGGGGGTGGTGATGCGGTGGTCAGGCCAGGATGGCAGCAGGGTACGGGGGTGGTGATGGGGTAGGTCAGGCCAGGATGGCAGCAGGGTACAGGGGTGGTGATGCAGTAGGTCAGGCCAGGATGGCAGCAGGGTACGGGGGTGGTGATGGGGTAGGACAGCCCAGGATGGCAGCAGGGTACGGGGGTGGTGATGCGGTGGTCAGGCCAGGATGGCAGCAGGGTATGGGGGTGGTGATGCGGTGGTCAGGCCAGGATGGCAGCAGGGTACGGGGGTGGTGATGCGGTGGTCAGGCCAGGATGGCAGCAGGGTACGGGGGTGGTGATGCGGTGGTCAGGCCAGGATGGCAGCAGGGTACGGGGGTGGTGATGTAGTAGGTCAGGCCAGGATGGCAGCAGGGTATGGGGGTGGTGATGGGGTAGGTCAGGCCAGGATGGCAGCAGGGTACGGGGGTGGTGATGCGGTGGTCAGGCCAGGATGGCAGCAGGGTACGGGGGTGGTGATGGGGTAGGTCAGCCCAGGATGGCAGCAGGGTACGGGGGTGGTGATGGGGTAGGTCAGCCCAGGATGGCAGCAGGGTATGGGGGTGGTGATGCAGTGGTCAGGCCAGGATTAGGGTTTGGGGTGGTATTTCCAGGGTGACAGGACAGGGAAGCTGTTATACGTGTTTATCAGAGGAGCGGCACTGCGCTGTGCGGGATTGGCGCTGGTGGCGGGTGCGCGGGCGGCAGGATGCTCCCTCCCTTCTTCTTTAGCAGCAGGATCTCCTCCTTCAGACTCTCCATCTCCTGCACCTGCATCTGAACAAGATGGAGCAGCTTCTGCCTCTCCCGGACGTCGGCTTTCCTGGGCCCCTGGAATTCTTCTCCCTGATCGGAGACACAAGCAGAGCTACACTCAACCACCACTATTACTATCTGTTTATTTGTATCGCGGTACAAGTGGACCCCGCAGGACTCGATCTCGGGACAGTAGGTTATATTCAACTGGATTAGGTTGGAAAGGCTGCGGAGGAAGGTGAGTATTAAAGTTTCTTATTTCAAGAGCATTATTTTTAGCCAGGGCTGGTTTCTAACTCACGAGAGTTCCTGCTTTATATGAGGAATTTATCCAGTACATGAGAATAGACTGGAAAACAATGCATGCTGGGATACATGAAGGAGGATGTGCTGGGAGAGCAGTGCATGCTGGGATGCATGAAGGAGAATGTGCTGGGAGAGCAGTGCATGCTGGGATGCATGAAGGAGGATGTGCTGGGAGAGCAGTGCATGCTGGGATGCATGAAGGAGGATGTGCTGGGAGAGCAGTGCATGCTGGGATACATGAAGGAGGATGTGCTGGGAGAGCAGTGCATGCTGGGATACATGAAGGAGGATGTGCTGGGAGAGCAGTGCATGCTGGGATGCATGAAGGAGGATGTGCTGGGAGAGGAAGATATGAATGCAGTGCATGCTGGGATACATGAAGGAGGATGTGCTGGAAGAGCAGTGCATGCTGGGATACATGAAGGAGGATGTGCTGGGAGAGCAGTGCATGCTGGGATGCATGAATGAGAATGTGCTGGGAGAGGAAGATATGAATGCAGTGCATGCTGGGATACATGAAGGAGGATGTGCTGGGAGAGCAGTGCATGCTGGGATGCATGAAGGAGGATGTGCTGGGAGAGCAGTGCATGCTGGGATACATGAAGGAGGATGTGCTGGGAGAGCAGTGCATGCTGGGATACATGAAGGAGGATGTGCTGGGAGAGCAGTGCATGCTGGGATACATGAAGGAGGATGTGCTGGGAGAGCAGTGCATGCTGGGATGCATGAAGGAGGATGTGCTGGGAGAGCAGTGCATGCTGGGATACATGAAGGAGGATGTGCTGGGAGAGCAGTGCATGCTGGGATGCATGAATGAGAATGTGCTGGGAGAGGAAGATATGAATGCAGTGCATGCTGGGATACATGAAGGAGGATGTGCTGGGAGAGCAGTGCATGCTGGGATACATGAAGGAAGATGTGCTGGGAGAGGAAGATATGAATGCAGTGCATGCTGGGATACATGAAGGAGGATGTGCTGGGAGAGCAGTGAATGCTGGGATGCATGAAGGAGGATGTGCTGGGAGAGCAGTGCATGCTGGGATACATGAAGGAGAATGTGCTAGGAGAGCAGTGCATGCTGGGATGCATGAAGGAGGATGTGCTGGGAGAGCAGTGCATGCTGGGATGCATGAAGGAGAATGTGCTGGGAGAGCAGTGCATGCTGGGATGCATGAAGGAGGATGTGCTGGGAGAGCAGTGCATGCTGGGATGCATGAATGAGAATGTGCTGGGAGAGGAAGATATGAATGCAGTGCATGCTGGGATGCATGAAGGAGGATGTGCTGGGAGAGCAGTGCATGCTGGGATACATGAAGGAGAATGTGCTAGGAGAGCAGTGCATGCTGGGATGCATGAAGGAGGATGTGCTGGGAGAGCAGTGCATGCTGGGATGCATGAAGGAGGATGTGCTGGGAGAGCAGTGCATGCTGGGATGCATGAAGGAGAATGTGCTGGGAGAGCAGTGCATGCTGGGATGCATGAAGGAGGATGTGCTGGGAGAGCAGTGCATGCTGGGATGCATGAAGGAGAATGTGCTGGGAGAGCAGTGCATGCTGGGATGCATGAAGGAGGATGTGCTGGGAGAGCAGTGCATGCTGGGATGCATGAAGGAGAATGTGCTAGGAGAGCAGTGCATGCTGGGATGCATGAAGGAGGATGTGCTGGGAGAGCAGTGCATGCTGGGATGCATGAAGGAGGATGTGCTGGGAGAGCAGTGCATGCTGGGATGCATGAAGGAGAATGTGCTGGGAGAGCAGTGCATGCTGGGATGCATGAAGGAGGATGTGCTGGGAGAGCAGTGCATGCTGGGATGCATGAAGGAGGATGTGCTGGGAGAGGAAGATATGAATGCAGTGCATGCTGGGATACATGAAGGAGGATGTGCTGGAAGAGCAGTGCATGCTGGGATACATGAAGGAGGATGTGCTGGGAGAGCAGTGCATGCTGGGATGCATGAATGAGAATGTGCTGGGAGAGGAAGATATGAATGCAGTGCATGCTGGGATACATGAAGGAGGATGTGCTGGGAGAGCAGTGCATGCTGGGATGCATGAAGGAGGATGTGCTGGGAGAGCAGTGCATGCTGGGATGCATGAAGGAGGATGTGCTGGGAGAGCAGTGCATGCTGGGATACATGAAGGAGGATGTGCTGGAAGAGCAGTGCATGCTGGGATACATGAAGGAGGATGTGCTGGGAGAGCAGTGCATGCTGGGATACATGAAGGAAGATGTGCTGGGAGAGGAAGATATGAATGCAGTGCATGCTGGGATGCATGAAGGAGGATGTGCTGGGAGAGCAGTGAATGCTGGGATGCATGAAGGAGGATGTGCTGGGAGAGCAGTGCATGCTGGGATGCATGAAGGAGGATGTGCTGGGAGAGGAAGATATGAATGCAGTGCATGCTGGGATACATGAAGGAGGATGTGCTGGGAGAGCAGTGAATGCTGGGATGCATGAAGGAGGATGTGCTGGGAGAGCAGTGCATGCTGGGATGCATGAAGGAGGATGTGCTGGGAGAGGAAGATAAGAATGCAGTGCATGCTGGGATACATGAAGGAGGATGTGCTGGGAGAGCAGTGCATGCTGGGATGCATGAAGGAGGATGTGCTGGGAGAGGAAGATAAGAATGCAGTGCATGCTGGGATACATGAAGGAGGATGTGCTGGGAGAGCAGTGCATGCTGGGATGCATGAAGGAGGATGTGCTGGGAGAGCAGTGCATGCTGGGATGCATGAAGGAGGATGTGCTGGGAGAGCAGTGCATGCTGGGATGCATGAAGGAGGATGTGCTGGGAGAGCAATGCATGCTGGGATGCATGAAGGAGGATGTGCTGGGAGAGTAAGCTGGGAGAGCAGTGCATGCTGGGATGCATGAAGGAGGATGTGCTGGGAGAGTAAGCTGGGAGAGCAGTGCATGCTGGGATGCATGAAGGAGGATGTGCTGGGAGAGTAAGCTGGGAGAGCAGTGCATGCTGGGATGCATGAAGGAGGATGTGCTGGGAGAGCAATGCATGCTGGGATGCATGAAGGAGGATGTGCTGGGAGAGTAAGCTGGGAGAGCAGTGCATGCTGGGATGCATGAAGGAGGATGTGCTGGGAGAGTAAGCTGGGAGAGCAGTGCATGCTGGGATGCATGAAGGAGGATGTGCTGGGAGAGTAAGCTGGGAGAGCAGTGCATGCTGGGATGCATGAAGGAGGATGTGCTGGGAGAGTAAGCTGGGAGAGCAGTGCATGCTGGGATGCATGAAGGAAGATGTGCTGGGAGAGGAAGATATGAATGCAGTGCATGCTGGGATACATGAAGGAGGATGTGCTGGGAGAGCAGTGAATGCTGGGATGCATGAAGGAGGATGTGCTGGGAGAGCAGTGCATGCTGGGATGCATGAAGGAGAATGTGCTGGGAGAGCAGTGCATGCTGGGATGCATGAAGGAGGATGTGCTGGGAGAGCAGTGCATGCCGGGATGCATGAAGGAGAATGTGCTGGGAGAGCAGTGCATGCTGGGATGCATGAAGGAGGATGTGCTGGGAGAGCAGTGCATGCTGGGATGCATGAAGGAGGATGTGCTGGGAGAGCAGTGCATGCTGGGATACATGAAGGAGGATGTGCTGGGAGAGCAGTGCATGCTGGGATACATGAAGGAGGATGTGCTGGGAGAGCAGTGCATGCTGGGATGCATGAAGGAGGATGTGCTGGGAGAGGAAGATATGAATGCAGTGCATGCTGGGATACATGAAGGAGGATGTGCTGGAAGAGCAGTGCATGCTGGGATACATGAAGGAGGATGTGCTGGGAGAGCAGTGCATGCTGGGATGCATGAATGAGAATGTGCTGGGAGAGGAAGATATGAATGCAGTGCATGCTGGGATACATGAAGGAGGATGTGCTGGGAGAGCAGTGCATTCTGGGATGCATGAAGGAGGATGTGCTGGGAGAGCAGTGCATGCTGGGATGCATGAAGGAGGATGTGCTGGGAGAGCAGTGCATGCTGGGATACATGAAGGAGGATGTGCTGGAAGAGCAGTGCATGCTGGGATACATGAAGGAGGATGTGCTGGGAGAGCAGTGCATGCTGGGATGCATGAAGGAGGATGTGCTGGGAGAGCAGTGCATGCTGGGATGCATGAAGGAGGATGTGCTGGGAGAGGAAGATATGAATGCAGTGCATGCTGGGATACATGAAGGAGGATGTGCTGGGAGAGCAGTGAATGCTGGGATGCATGAAGGAGGATGTGCTGGGAGAGCAGTGCATGCTGGGATGCATGAAGGAGGATGTGCTGGGAGAGGAAGATAAGAATGCAGTGCATGCTGGGATACATGAAGGAGGATGTGCTGGGAGAGCAGTGCATGCTGGGATGCATGAAGGAGGATGTGCTGGGAGAGGAAGATAAGAATGCAGTGCATGCTGGGATACATGAAGGAGGATGTGCTGGGAGAGCAGTGCATGCTGGGATGCATGAAGGAGGATGTGCTGGGAGAGCAGTGCATGCTGGGATGCATGAAGGAGGATGTGCTGGGAGAGCAGTGCATGCTGGGATGCATGAAGGAGGATGTGCTGGGAGAGCAGTGCATGCTGGGATGCATGAAGGAGGATGTGCTGGGAGAGCAATGCATGCTGGGATGCATGAAGGAGGATGTGCTGGGAGAGTAAGCTGGGAGAGCAGTGCATGCTGGGATGCATGAAGGAGGATGTGCTGGGAGAGTAAGCTGGGAGAGCAGTGCATGCTGGGATGCATGAAGGAGGATGTGCTGGGAGAGTAAGCTGGGAGAGCAGTGCATGCTGGGATGCATGAAGGAGGATGTGCTGGGAGAGCAATGCATGCTGGGATGCATGAAGGAGGATGTGCTGGGAGAGTAAGCTGGGAGAGCAGTGCATGCTGGGATGCATGAAGGAGGATGTGCTGGGAGAGTAAGCTGGGAGAGCAGTGCATGCTGGGATGCATGAAGGAGGATGTGCTGGGAGAGTAAGCTGGGAGAGCAGTGCATGCTGGGATGCATGAAGGAGGATGTGCTGGGAGAGTAAGCTGGGAGAGCAGTGCATGCTGGGATGCATGAAGGAGGATGCGCTGGGAGAGGGAGCTCTTGATACTGGGCATTTATCAGAAGCATGAGGTCACACGGGGAGGTTGGGGTCACACGGGGGAGGTTAAGGTCACACGGGGGAGGTTGAGGTCACACGGGGGAGGATGAGATCACACAGGAGGTTGGGGTCACACGGGGAGGTTGGGGTCACAAGGGGAGGTTGGGGTCACACGGGGGAGGTTGAGGTCACACGGGAGAGGTTGGGGTCACACGGGAGAGGTTGGGGTCACACGGGGGAGGTTGAGGTCACACGGGAGAGGTTGGGGTCACACGGGAGAGGTTGGGGTCACACGGGGGAGGATGAGATCACACAGGAGGTTGGGGTCACACGGGGAGGTTGGGGTCACAAGGGGAGGTTGGGGTCACACGGGGGAGGTTGAGGTCACACGGGGAGGTTGAGGTCACACGGGAGAGGTTGGGGTCACACGGGAGAGGTTGGGGTCACACGGGGGAGGTTGAGGTCACACGGGGGAGGTTGGGGTCACACGGGAGAGGTTGGGGTCACACGGGGGAGGTTGAGGTCACACGGGAGAGGTTGGGGTCACACGGGAGAGGTTGGGGTCACACGGGGGAGGTTGAGGTCACACGGGGGAGGTTGGGGTCACACGGGAGAGGTTGGGGTCACACGGGGGAGGTTGAGGTCACACGGGAGAGGTTGGGGTCACACGGGGGAGGTTGGGGTCACACGGGGAGGTTGAGATCACACGGGGAGGTTGGGGTCACACGGGAGAGGTTGAGATCACACGGGGAGGTTGGGGTCACACGGGGGAGGTTGAGGTCACACGGGAGAGGTTGGGGTCACACGGGAGAGGTTGAGATCACACGGGGAGGTTGGGGTCACACGGGAGAGGTTGAGATCACACGGGGAGGTTGGGGTCACACGGGGGAGGTTGAGGTCACACGGGAGAGGTTGGGGTCACACGGGAGAGGTTGGGGTCACACGGGGGAGGTTGAGGTCACACGGGGGAGGTTGGGGTCACACGGGAGAGGTTGGGGTCACACGGGGGAGGTTGAGGTCACACGGGAGAGGTTGGGGTCACACGGGGGAGGTTGGGGTCACACGGGGAGGTTGAGATCACACGGGGAGGTTGGGGTCACACGGGAGAGGTTGAGATCACACGGGGAGGTTGAGGTCACACGGGGGAGGTTGGGGTCACACGGGAGAGGTTGAGATCACACGGGGAGGTTGGGGTC
Source organism: Gastrophryne carolinensis (assembly GCA_027917425.1). NCBI lineage: Eukaryota > Metazoa > Chordata > Amphibia > Anura > Microhylidae > Gastrophryne > Gastrophryne carolinensis. Next base: position 512,746,914 of record CM051236.1, on the reverse strand, counting down.
ACACGGGGAGGTTGGGGTCACACGGGGGAGGTTGGGGTCACACGGGGAGGTTGAGATCACACGGGGAGGTTGGGGTCACACGGGGAGGTTGGGGTCACACGGGGGAGGTTGAGGTCACACAGGGAGGTTGGGGTCACACGGGGGAGGTTGGGGTCACACGGGAGAGGTTGAGAGCACACGGGAGAGGTTGAGAGCACACGGGAGAGGTTGAGGTCACACGGGGCAGGTTGAGGTCACACGGGAGAGGTTGAGGGGGAGGTTGAGGTCACATGGGGGAGTTGAGGTCACACGGGGGAGGTTGAGGTCACACGGGGAAGTTGAGGTCACACGGAGGAGGTTGAGGTCACACGGGGGAGGTTGGGGTCCCCCCAGGCATCCCAGACAGAGGGACTTACCACGACGGTCTGCCGAGCGTCCAGCTTTGCCTCTATGGCCTTCTTCTCTGTCAGGACCTGGTTCATCCTCTCCAGCCTCTTGGTCTGCTCGCGGGTCACCTCCATCAGGCTCTTCTTAGTCTCCAGCACTTTGGCCTTTATACAAAGATACCGATCACATGAGCATAGATTACACATCTTAGAGAACATGGTCACTGCTTAGTTAGAAATGCGTTAAAGTGGTCCTAAACTCGCACACACTCTAACTGAACTCACCTCCGCCCCCTGCTGGTAAGCCCAGCCATTCTTTTTTTTTTCTAGTGGAGCGCTGTTTAGTGGTGGAAGCTGAAATGACTACACAGGGTTGCCCAACTCTGCATGCCCCGTCAGATGGCGCTCCAACAGAACAATGTAAAGCTTTGGGACGCTCACTGGCTGTAATAAGGGATGCCGCTCACTGGCTGTAATGAGGGATGCCGCTCACTGGCTGTAATGAGGCGCTCGCTGGCTGTAATGAGGGATGCCTCTCACTGGCTGGAATAAAGGTTGCCGCTCCCTGGCTGAAATAAGGGATGCAGCTCAGTGGCTGTAATAAGGGATGCCGCTCACTGGCTGTAATGAGGGATGCAGCTCAGTGGCTGTAATAAGGGATGCTGCCCACTGGCTGTAATAAGGGATGCCGCTCCCTGGCTGTAATGAGGGATGCCGCTCACTGCCTGTAATGAGGGATGCTGCTCACTGGCTGTAATAAGGGTTGCCGCTCCCTGGCTGTAATGAGGGATGCTGCTCACTGGCTGTAATAAGGGTTGCCGCTCCCTGGCTGTAATGAGGGATGCCGCTCACTGGCTGTAATGAGGGATGCCGCTCACTAGCTGTAATGAGGGATGCCGCACAGTGGCTGTAATGAGGGATGCCGCTCACTGGCTGTAATGAGGGATGCCGCTCACTAGCTGTAATGAGGGATGCCGCTCACTGGCTGTAATGAGGGATGGCGGTCGCTGGCTGTAATGAGGGATGCCGCTTGCTGCCTGTAATGAGGGATGCCGCTCCCTGGCTGTAATGAGGGTTGCCACTCCCTGGCTGTAATGAGGGATGCCTCTCCCTGGCTGTAATGAGGGATGCCTCTCCCTGGCTGTAATGAGGGATGCCGCTCCCTGACTGTAATGAGGGATACCGCTCCCTGGCTGTAATGAGGGATGCCGCTCCCTGGCTGTAATGAGGGATGACGCTCCCTGGCTGTAATGAGGGATGACGCTCCCTGGCTGTAATGAGGGATGCCGCTCCCTGGCTGTAATAAGGGATGCCGCTCCCTGGCTGTAATGAGGGATGGCGGTCGCTGGCTGTAATGAGGGATGCCGCTTGCTGCCTGTAATGAGGGTTGCCGCTCCCTGGCTGTAATGAGGGTTGCCACTCCCTGGCTGTAATGAGGGTTGCCACTCCCTGGCTGTAATGAGGGATGCCTCTCCCTGGCTGTAATGAGGGATGCCGCTCCCTGACTGTAATAAGGGTTGCCGCTCCCTGGCTGTAATGAGGGATGCCGCTCACTAGCTGTAATGAGGGATGCCGCTCCCTGGCTGTAATAAGGGATGCCGCTCCCTGGCTGTAATGAGGGATGCCTCTCACTGGATGTAATGAGGGATGCCGCTCCCTGGCTGTAATAAGGGTTGCCGCTCCCTGGCTGTAATGAGGGATGCCGCTCCCTGGCTGTAATAAGGGTTGCCGCTCCCTGGCTGTAATGAGGGTTGCCACTCCCTGGCTGTAATGAGGGTTGCCACTCCCTGGCTGTAATGAGGGATGCCTCTCCCTGGCTGTAATGAGGGATGCCGCTCCCTGACTGTAATGAGGGATACTGCTCCCTGGCTGTAATGAGGGATACCGCTCCCTGGCTGTAATGAGGGATACCGCTCCCTGGCTGTAATGAGGGATGCCGCTCCCTGGCTGTAATGAGGGATGACGCTCACTGGCTGTAATGAGGGATGACGCTCACTGGCTGTAATAAGGGATGCCGCTCCCTGGCTGTAATGAGAGATGCCTCTCACTGGCTGTAATGAGGGATGCCGCTCCCTGGCTGTAATAAGGGTTGCCGCTCCCTGGCTGTAATAAGGGTTGCCGCTCACTGGCTGTAATGAGGGATGCCTCTCACTGGCTGTAATGAAGGATGCCGCTCCCTGGCTGTAATGAAGGATGGCGCTCACTGGCTGTAATAAGGGTTGCCGCTCCCTGGCTGTAATGAGGGATGCCGCTCCCTGGCTGTAATGAGGGATGACGCTCCCTGGCTGTAATGAGGGATGACGCTCCCTGGCTGTAATGAGGGATGCCTCTCCCTGGCTGTAATGAGGGATGCCTCTCCCTGGCTGTAATGAGGGATGCCGCTCCCTGACTGTAATGAGGGATACCGCTCCCTGGCTGTAATGAGGGATGCCGCTCACTGGCTGTAATAAGGGATGCCGCTCCCTGGCTGTAATGAGGGATGGCGGTCGCTGGCTGTAATGAGGGATGCCGCTTGCTGCCTGTAATGAGGGTTGCCGCTCCCTGGCTGTAATGAGGGTTGCCACTCCCTGGCTGTAATGAGGGTTGCCACTCCCTGGCTGTAATGAGGGATGCCTCTCCCTGGCTGTAATGAGGGATGCCGCTCCCTGACTGTAATAAGGGTTGCCGCTCCCTGGCTGTAATGAGGGATGCCGCTCACTAGCTGTAATGAGGGATGCCGCTCCCTGGCTGTAATAAGGGATGCCGCTCCCTGGCTGTAATGAGGGATGCCTCTCACTGGATGTAATGAGGGATGCCGCTCCCTGGCTGTAATAAGGGTTGCCGCTCCCTGGCTGTAATGAGGGATGCCGCTCCCTGGCTGTAATAAGGGTTGCCGCTCCCTGGCTGTAATGAGGGTTGCCACTCCCTGGCTGTAATGAGGGTTGCCACTCCCTGGCTGTAATGAGGGATGCCGCTCCCTGGCTGTAATGAGGGATGCCGCTCCCTGACTGTAATGAGGGATACTGCTCCCTGGCTGTAATGAGGGATACCGCTCCCTGGCTGTAATGAGGGATACCGCTCCCTGGCTGTAATGAGGGATGCCGCTCCCTGGCTGTAATGAGGGATGACGCTCACTGGCTGTAATGAGGGATGACGCTCACTGGCTGTAATAAGGGATGCCGCTCCCTGGCTGTAATGAGAGATGCCTCTCACTGGCTGTAATGAGGGATGCCGCTCCCTGGCTGTAATAAGGGTTGCCGCTCCCTGGCTGTAATAAGGGTTGCCGCTCACTGGCTGTAATGAGGGATGCCTCTCACTGGCTGTAATGAGGGATGCCGCTCCCTGGCTGTAATGAAGGATGCCGCTCACTGGCTGTAATGAGGGGTGACGCTCACTGGCTGTAATGAGGGATGCCGCTCACTGGAGCAAGGCACCTAACCCCCCCAAATGCTCCCGGGGGCTGGGAATAGGGAAGCCCATCGCTCTGGGCATGTGTGCACTCACTGCCCCCTAGTGTGTTCACTGGTGCATTTCACTTGTGTGTTCATTAGATTTCTTCTAGTGGAGCTCTGTCTAATTTTGGTTTAATTAATGGTGGAGGGTTGGCGGCGGCACTTGTGTAACCCAACTCTGGATCCCCCGTCAGATGAAGCTCCACCAGAACAATGTAAGGCTTTGGGCTTACCAGCAATGGGAGGAAGTGGGGGTTAGAACCCATTAATGGCCACTCGCTCAACTGAGGAAGGGGCCCCAGCCCTGAAACGTTCCCCCTGAGCGATCCACCTACAATGGGTAAACTGGAGCATGATATTATAGCACTTGTGACGATATGCCTTGTTATTTTATTGTATGTGAACACAGCTTGCGAAAACATATGATCTGTGTTACGGAATTGTTTTGATTTATACTGCTATATAAATAAACAATAATAATAATAATACACTTATATCTGTCATAACAGTTTTCCGCCACTAGAGGGCAGCAACAAACCTGATATACATTGTAAATACAGTTTGGAAGTTAGAGCAAGTGGCTCAGAACTCGATGTTCTTTCCAGTCTAAACTTGACATTTTTTACCACTTGATATCCCACACTATTGCGTGACACCAGACTGTGTTTAAAAAAAACGTTTGCTTTTTACCAACAGACCGAATTGGCGCTATACTAGGCAGTGACATTTTTTAGCTCGCATAAGGTTCTATATACCTTTTGAAATAATGATTCCACATTTGACAAATTTTTGGATGTCCCGAGCCAGTATATGATACCAATCCGGCCTTGCACAGTTCATTTTCTGAAGTTGATGTTTAATGATCGGTAAATATCTGTATTATTTGTTGTATATGCGTTATTACATAATATACATCACTTGAATCAATTATTTGTGTATGGTGTGCATTACTCTATTCTGGTAAAAGTGTATTTGGTATAGACTGGCGGGTTACCGGTCTGAGTACATTGCACCCTATTACTAATAATTTACATCAATACTTTAAAGTGGACCAACACCCACGGGTGATCGGCCCGGGAATCTATAAGATTCCCGGGCCGATCACCCCCCACCCCGCGGGACATCCGAGATCGGGATGTCCCGCGGGGTGTAACCCCCCCAAAACCCCCGAAAAACCTTACCTGATCTTCGGCGGCGGCCGGCCGCCGCCGCCTCCCTCGCGCCCCTGTAGGCGTGCGCGCACCCGCGCCGGCCGTCTGCGAATGGCCGGCGCGGGCGCGCGCTCGTCAAAAGGGACGCGCGGGAGGCGGCGGCGGCGGCAGCCGCTTAGACGTTCCTGGACCTGGCTTGTACGTCGGCGCTGGGAGCGGGGAGAGGTGAGTTTTTCGGGGGGTTAGGGGGGGTTTCACACAGCGGGGCACCCCGATCGGGGGTGCCCCACCGAAGTGGACCAAGACCCAGGATAGTCAAAATCCTGGGTGTTGGTCCACTTTAAAAGGTGTGCTGGGTCTACCCAATGTAATTCTCCCCATTAATGGCCACTGCCATGTCTGTGATTGGCAGAGAAAAGCCAATCATAGCTTCCTAACCAGTTATAGCTTCCTAACCAATCATAGCTTCCCAACCAATCATAGCTTCCTAACCAATCATAACTTCCTAACCAATCATAGCTTCCTAACCAATCATAGCTTCCTAACCAATCATAGCTTCCTAACCAATCATAACTTCCTAACCAATCATAGCTTCCTAACCAATCATAGCTTCCTAACCAATCATAGCTTCCTAACCAATCATAACTTCCTAACCAATCATAGCTTCCTAACCAATCATAGCTTCCTAACCAATCATAACTTCCTAACCAATCATAGCTTCCTAACCAATCATAGCTTCCTAACCAATCATAGCTTCCTAACCAATCATAGCTTCCTAACCAATCATAGCTTCCTAACCAATCATAACTTCCTAACCAATCATAGCTTCCTAACCAATCATAACTTCCTAACCAATCATAACTTCCTAACCAATCATAACTTCCTAACCAATCGTAGCTTCCTAACCAATCAAAGCTTCCTAACCAATCATAACTTCCTAACCAATCAAAGCTTCCTAACCAATCAAAGCTTCCTAACCAATCATAACTCCCTAACCAATCATAGCTTCCTAACCAATCATAGCTTCCTAACCAATCGTAGCTTCCTAACCAATCAAAGCTTCCTAACCAATCATAACTTCCTAACCAATCAAAGCTTCCTAACCAATCAAAGCTTCCTAACCAATCATAACTCCCTAACCAATCATAGCTTCCTAACCAATCATAACTTCCTAACCAATCATAGCTTCCTAACCAATCATAGCTTCCTAACCAATCATAGCTTCCTAACCAATCATAGCTTCCTAACCAATCATAACTTCCTAACCAATCATAGCTTCCTAACCAATCAAAGCTTCCTAACCAATCATAACTTCCTAACCAATCATAACTCCCTAACCAATCAAAGCTTCCTAACCAATCATAGCTTCCTAACCAATCATAACTTCCTAACCAATCATAACTTCCTAACCAATCATAGCTTCCCAACCCATCATAACTTCCTAACCAGTCATAGCTTCCTAACCAATCATAGCCTCCTAACCAATCATAGCCTCCTAACCAATCATAGCTTCCTAACCAATCATAGCTTCCTAACCAATCATAGCTTCCCAACCAATCATAACTTCCTAACCAGTCATAGCTTCCTAACCAATCATAGCCTCCTAACCAATCATAGCCTCCTAACCAATCATAGCTTCCTAACCAATCATAGCTTCCTAACCAATCATAGCTTCCTAACCAATCATAGCTTCCCAACCAATCATAACTTCCTAACCAATCATAGCTTCCTAACCAATCATAGCTTCCTAACCAATAATAGCTTCCTAACCAATCATAGCTTCCTAACCAATCATAGCTTCCTAACCAATCATAGCTTCCTAACCAATCATAGCTTCCTAACCAATCATAGCTTCCTAACCAATCATAACTTCCTAACCAATCATAGCTTCCTAACCAATCATAACTTCCTAACCAATCATAACTTCCCAACCAATCATAACTTCCTAACAAATCATAGCTTCCTAACCAATCGTAGCTTCCTAACCAATCATAGCTTCCTAACCAATCATAGCTTCCTAACCAATCATAGCTTCCTAACCAATCATAGCTTCCTAACCAATCATAACTTCCTAACCAATCATAGCTTCCTAACCAATCATAGCCTCCTAACCAATCATAACTTCCTAACCAATCATAACTTCCTAACCAATCATAGCTTCCTAACCAATCATAGCCTCCTAACCAATCATAGCTTCCTAACCAATCATAGCTTCCCAACCAATCATAGCTTCCTAACCAATCATAGCTTCCTAACCAATCATAGCTTCCTAACCAATCATAGCTTCCCAACCAATCATAGCTTCCTAACCAATCATAACTTCCTAACCAATCATAGCTTCCTAACCAATCATAACTTCCTAACCAATCATAGCTTCCTAACCAATCATAACTTCCTAACCAATCATAGCTTCCTAACCAATCATAACTTCCTAACCAATCATAGCTTCCTAACCAATCATAGCTTCCTAACCAATCATAGCTTCCCAACCAATCATAGCTTCCTAACCAATCATAGCTTCCTAACCAATCATAGCTTCCTAACCAATCATAGCTTCCCAACCAATCATAGCTTCCTAACCAATCATAACTTCCTAACCAATCATAGCTTCCTAACCAATCATAACTTCCTAACCAATCATAGCTTCCTAACCAATCATAACTTCCTAACAAATCATAGCTTCCTAACCAATCATAGCTTCCTAACCAATCATAGCTTCCTAACCAATCATAGCTTCCTAACCAATCATAGCTTCCTAACCAATCATAGCTTCCTAACCAATCATAGCTTCCCAACCAATCATAGCTTCCTAACCAATCATAACTTCCTAACCAATCATAGCTTCCTAACCAATCATAACTTCCCAACCAATCATAGCTTCCTAACCAATCATAGCTTCCTAACCAATCATAGCTTCCTAACCAATCGTAGCTTCCTAACCAATCATAGCCTCCTAACCAATCATAGCTTCCTAACCAATCATAACTTCCTAATCATAGCTTCCTAACCAATCATAGCCTCCTAACCAATCATAGCTTCCTAACCAATCATAACTTCCTAATCATAGCTTCCTAACCAATCATAGCTTCCTAACCAATCATAACTTCCTAACCAATCATAACTTCCCAACCAATCATAGCTTCCTAACCAATCATAGCTTCCTAACCAATCATAGCTTCCTAACCAATCATAGCTTCCTAACCAATCGTAGCTTCCTAACCAATCATAGCCTCCTAACCAATCATAGCTTCCTAACCAATCATAACTTCCTAATCATAGCTTCCTAACCAATCATAGCTTCCTAACCAATCGTAGCTTCCTAACCAATCATAACTTCCTAACCAATCATAGCTTCCTAACCAATCATAGCTTCCTAACCAATCATAACTCCCTAACCAATCATAGCTTCCTAACCAATCATAGCTTCCTAACCAATCATAACTCCCTAACCAATCATAGCTTCCTAACCAATCATAGCCTCCTAACCAATCATAGCTTCCTAACCAATCATAGCTTCCTAACCAATCATAGCTTCCTAACCAATCATAGCTTCCTAACCAATCATAGCTTCCTAACCAATCATAACTCCCTAACCAATCATAGCTTCCTAACCAATCATAGCTTCCTAACCAATCATAGCTTCCTAACCAATCATAACTCCCTAACCAATCATAGCTTCCTAACCAATCATAGCCTCCTAACCAATCATAGCTTCCTAACCAATCATAGCTTCCTAACCAATCATAGCTTCCTAACCAATCATAGCTTCCTAACCAATCATAGCTTCCTAACCTCCCATTGTGCGATCTCCTGATCCATCTGTAGCTGCCTCTCGGAAGCCTTCATCTTCAGCTCCTCCAGGTTGGTGTTCACAGAGAGGGTCTGCAGGGCTTCCAGGTCCACCAGGCGGCCAAACTTCATCATCATCTGCTGGCGACACTTTTCCTCCAGGCCTGAAACAGCAGAATTCACCATCATTTCACACTAAAATAAAAGGCCTGGGGGGACTTAAGCGTAATGTTTTCTTGCTGATAGAGCAAAGAACTCTTTACATATCAGACATGAGAACACGATGGAGCGCAATGGCAATGGCTGCATTCTCTGCGATAGAAAGTTACATACTGTGTGTCTTATGGAGCGAATGTTAAAAAAACAAACCTATATTACAGCCACTGCCACGGCTTCTGCTGCAGCCTGGTCTCCCTTCGCTTTGGTGGGTGGGCGTGGCCTATGCACGGGAATGTGGCTTACGTGCGGGTGGGCGTGGTGTATGAACGGCAGGCATCTATTTACAAGTGAATCTGTAACTAGGCCACGCCCAGCCACCAAAGCAAAGAAATCAGTCAGCCCGGAGCCTGTAGGTATGGTGTGTGTGTCTTTGTCTCCTGTGCATGTGTCTCTGTCTCTGTGCATGTGTCTCTGTGCATGTGTCTCTGTCTCTGTGCCTGTGTCTCTGTCTCTGTGCATGTGTCTCTGTGCATGTGTCTCTCTCTGTCTATGTGTATGTGTCTCTGTGCATGTGTATGTGTCTCTGCGCATGTGTCTCTGTGCCTGTGTCTCTGTGCCTGTGCATGTGTCTCTGTGCCTGTGTCTCTGTCTCTGTGCATGTGTCTCTGTGCATGTGTCTCTGTCTCTGTGCATGTGTCTCTGTGCATGTGTCTCTCTCTGTCTATGTGTATGTGTCTCTGTGCATGTGTATGTGTCTCTGCGCATGTGTCTCTGTGCCTGTGTCTCTGTGCCTGTGCATGTGTCTCTGTGCCTGTGTCTCTGTCTCTGTGCATGTGTCTCTGTGCATGTGTCTCTCTCTGTCTATGTGTATGTGTCTCTGTGCATGTGTATGTGTCTCTGCGCATGTGTCTCTGTGCCTGTGTCTCTGTGCCTGTGCATGTGTCTCTGTGCCTGTGTCTCTGTCTCTGTGCATGTGTCTCTGTGCATGTGTCTCTGTGCATGTGTCTCTCTCTGTCTATGTGTATGTGTCTCTGTGCATGTGTGTCTGTCTCTGTGCATGTGTGTCTGTCTCTGTGCATGTGTCTCTCTCTGTCTATGTGTATGTGTCTCTGTGCATGTGTGTCTGTCTCTGTGCATGTGTCTCTGTCTCTGTGCATGTGTCTCTCTCTGTCTATGTGTATGTGTCTCTGTGCATGTGTCTCTCTCTGTCTATGTGTATGTGTCTCTGTGCATGTGTATGTGTCTCTGCGCATGTGTCTCTGTGCCTGTGCATGTGTCTCTGTGCCTGTGTCTCTGTCTCTGTGCATGTGTCTCTGTGCATGTGTCTCTCTCTGTCTATGTGTATGTGTCTCTGTGCATGTGTGTCTGTCTCTGTGCATGTGTCTCTGTGCATGTGTCTCTCTCTGTCTATGTGTATGTGTCTCTGTGCATGTGTGTCTGTCTCTGTGCATGTGTCTCTGTGCATGTGTCTCTGTGCCTGTGCATGTGTCTCTGTGCATGTGTCTCTGTGCACGCGTATGTGTCTCTGTGCATGTGTCTCTGTGCATGTGTCTCTCTCTGTCTATGTGTATGTGTCTCTGTGCATGTGTATGTGTCTCTGCGCATGTGTCTCTGTGCCTGTGCATGTGTCTCTGTGCCTGTGTCTCTGTCTCTGTGCATGTGTCTCTGTGCATGTGTCTCTCTCTGTCTATGTGTATGTGTCTCTGTGCATGTGTGTCTGTCTCTGTGCATGTGTGTCTGTCTCTGTGCATGTGTCTCTGTGCATGTGTCTCTGTGCCTGTGCATGTGTCTCTGTGCATGTGTCTCTGTGCACGCGTATGTGTCTCTGTGCATGTGTCTCTGTGCATGTGTCTCTGTGCCTGTGCATGTGTCTCTGTGCATGTGTCTCTGTGCATGTGTCTCTGTGCATGTGTCTCTGTGCATGTGTCTCTGTGCATGTGTCTCTGTGCACGCGTATGTGTCTCTGTGCATGTGTCTCTGTGCACGCGTATGTGTCTCTGTGCATGTGTCTCTGTCTCTGTGCATGTGTCTCTGTCTCTGTGCATGTGTCTCTGTGCATGTGTCTCTGTGCATGTGTCTCTGTGCATGTGTCTCTGTGCACGCGTATGTGTCTCTGTACATGTGTCTCTGTGCACGCGTATGTGTCTCTGTGCATGTGTCTCTGTCTCTGTGCATGTGTCTCTGTCTCTGTGCATGTGTCTCTGTCTCTGTGCATGTGTCTCTGTGCCTGTGCATGTGTCTCTGTGCATGTGTCTCTGTGCATGTGTCTCTCTCTGTCTATGTGTATGTGTCTCTGTGCATGTGTATGTGTCTCTGTGCATGTGCATGTGTCTCTGTCTCTGTGCATGTGTCTCTGTCTCTGTGCATGTGTCTCTGTGCATGTGTCTCTCTCTGTCTATGTGTATGTGTCTCTGTGCATGTGTATGTGTCTCTGCGCATGTGTCTCTGTGCCTGTGCATGTGTCTCTGTGCCTGTGTCTCTGTCTCTGTGCATGTGTCTCTGTGCATGTGTCTCTCTCTGTCTATGTGTATGTGTCTCTGTGCATGTGTGTCTGTCTCTGTGCATGTGTGTCTCTGTGCATGTGTCTCTGTGCATGTGTCTCTGTGCATGTGTCTCTGTGCACGCGTATGTGTCTCTGTGCATGTGTCTCTGTCTCTGTGCATGTGTCTCTGTGCATGTGTCTCTGTGCATGTGTCTCTGTGCACGCGTATGTGTCTCTGTGCATGTGTCTCTGTGCATGTGTCTCTGTGCCTGTGCATGTGTCTCTGTGCATGTGTCTCTGTGCACGCGTATGTGTCTCTGTGCATGTGTCTCTGTCTCTGTGCATGTGTCTCTGTCTCTGTGCATGTGTCTCTGTGCATGTGTCTCTCTCTGTCTATGTGTATGTGTCTCTGTGCATGTGTCTCTGTGCATGTGTCTCTCTCTGTCTATGTGTATGTGTCTCTGTGCATGTGTCTCTGTCTCTGTGCATGTGTCTCTGTGCCTGTGCATGTGTCTCTGTGCCTGTGCATGTGTCTCTGTGCATGTGTCTCTGTCTCTGTGCATGTGTCTCTGTGCATGTGTCTCTGTCTCTGTGCATGTGTCTCTGTGCATGTGTCTCTGTGCATGTGTCTCTGTCTCTGTGCATGTGTCTCTGTGCATGTGTCTCTGTGCATGTGTCTCTGTGCATGTGTCTCTGTGCATGTGTCTCTGTGCCTGTGCATGTGTCTCTGTGCCTGTGCATGTGTCTCTGTGCATGTGTCTCTGTCTCTGTGCCTGTGTCTCTGTGCATGTGTCTCTGTGCATGTGTCTCTGTCTCTGTGCATGTGTCTCTGTCTCTGTGCATGTGTCTCTGTGTATGTGTCTCTGTGCATGTGTCTCTCTCTGTCTATGTGTATGTGTCTCTGTGCATGTGTCTCTGTGCATGTGTCTCTCTCTGTCTATGTGTATGTGTCTCTGTGCATGTGTCTCTGTCTCTGTGCATGTGTCTCTGTGCATGTGTCTCTGTGCATGTGTCTCTGTGCATGTGTCTCTGTCTCTGTGCATGTGTCTCTGTCTCTGTGCATGTGTCTCTGTGCATGTGTCTCTGTGCATGTGTCTCTGTCTCTGTGCATGTGTCTCTGTGCCTGTGCATGTGTCTCTGTGCATGTGTCTCTGTCTCTGTGCATGTGTCTCTGTCTCTGTGCATGTGTCTCTGTGTATGTGTCTCTGTGCATGTGTATGTGTCTCTGTGCACGTGTCTCTGTCTCTGTGCATGTGTGTCTGTCTCTGTGCATGTGTCTCTGTGCATGTGTCTCTGTGCATGTGTCTCTGTGCACGCGTATGTGTCTCTGTGCATGTGTCTCTGTCTCTGTGTATGTGTCTCTGTGCATGTGTATGTGTCTCTGTGCACGTGTCTCTGTGCCTGTGCATGTGTCTCTGTGCATGTGTCTCTGTCTCTGTGCATGTGTCTCTGTGCATGTGTCTCTGTCTCTGTGCATGTGTCTCTGTGCATGTGTCTCTGTGCATGTGTCTGTCTCTGTGCATGTGTCTCTGTGCATGTGTATGTGGAGCGCTGGGCATTGGTGGACCGGCAGGCAGCAAGTGTAAGTTTATCTCCTTTTTGCCTGCCGGTCCTCCATTTCCCCTCCCTCCTCACACACGCGATTGGGAAGTGGATGCTACATACCTTACTGCCTGTAATGGGGGATGCCTCTCACTGTCTGTAATGGGGGATGCTGCTCACTGGCTGTAATGAGAGATGTCTCTCACTGTCTGTAATGAGAGATGCCTCTCACTGTCTGTAATGAGAGATGCCTCTCACTGTCTGTAATGAGGGATGCCTCTCACTGTCTGTAATGAGGGATGCCCCTCACTGTCTGTAATGAGGGATGCCTCTCACTGCCTGTAATGAGAGATGCCTCTCACTGTCTGTAATGAGGGATGCCTCTCACTGTCTGTAATGAGAGATGCCTCTCACTGTCTGTAATGAGGGATGCCCCTCACTGGTTGCAATGAGGGATGCCCCTCACTGTCTGTAATGAGGGATGCCTCTCACTGTCTGTAATGAGAGATGCCTCTCACTGTCTGTAATGAGGGATGCCTCTCACTGTCTGTAATGAGGGATGCCTCTCACTGCCTGTAATAAGGGATGGCGCTCACTGGCTGTAATGAGGAATGCCGGACACTGCCTGTAATAGGGAGTGCCGTATGCTGCCTGTAATGAGGGATGTCCCTCACTGGCTGTAATGGGGTGATTGGGGGGGGGGCTGCACACAGTCTAGCATGGAGTGATTGGGAGGGGGATTTTATCACAGCATTTGGTTCAGAATATTTTTTTCTTATATTTCTCCACTAATCCCTGGGCGCGTCTTATGGAAAGATGTGTCTTATGGTCAGGTACATCTTATGGTCATGTGCGTCTTATGGAAAGACGTGTCTTATGTGAAGGTTCATCTTATGGCCAGGTGCGTCTTATGGAAAGGTACAACTTATGGTCAGGTGCGTCTTATGGAAAGGTGTGTCTTATGGTCAGGTGCATCTTATGGAAAGGTACATCTTATGGTCAGGTGTGTCTTATGGAAAGGTGTGTCTTATGGAAAGGTACATCTTATGGTCAGGTGTGTCTTATGGTCAGGTGTGTCTTATGGTCAGGTGCGTCTTATGGAAAGGTACATCTTATGGTCAGGTGCATCTTATGGAAAGGTACATCTTATGGTCAAGTGCGTCTTCTGGAATGATGCATCTTATGGTCAGGTGCATCTTATGGAAAGGTACAACTTATGGTCAGGTGCGTCTTATGGAAAGGTGTGTCTTATGGTCAGGTACATCTTATGGATGGTCAGGTGCGTCTTATGGAAAGACGTGTCTTATGTGAAGGTACATCTTATGGTCAGGTGCATCTTATGGAAAGGTACATCTTATGGTCAGGTGTGTCTTATGGTCAGGTGCGTCTTATGGAAAGGTACATCTTATGGTCAGGTGTGTCTTATGGTCAGGTGCGTCTTATGGAAAGGTACATCTTATGGTCAGGTGTGTCTTATGGAAAGGTACAACTTATGGTCAGGTGTGTCTTATGGTCAGGTACATCTTATGGAAAGGTGTGTCTTATGGTCAGGTGCATCTTATGGAAAGGTACATCTTATGGTCAAGTGCGTCTTCTGGAATGATGCATCTTATGGTCAGGTGCATCTTATGGAAAGGTACAACTTATGGTCAGGTGCGTCTTATGGAAAGGTGTGTCTTATGGTCAGGTGCATCTTATGGAAAGGTACATCTTATGGTCAAGTGCGTCTTCTGGAATGATGCATCTTATGGTCAGGTGCATCTTATGGAAAGGTACAACTTATGGTCAGGTGCGTCTTATGGAAAGGTGTGTCTTATGGTCAGGTGCATCTTATGGAAAGGTACATCTTATGGCCAAGTGCGTCTTTTGGAACGATCCATCTTATGCTCAGGTGCATCTTATGGAAAGGTACATCTTATGGTCAAGTGCGTCTTCTGTAATGATGCATCTTATGGTCAGGTGCATCTTATGGAAAGGTACAACTTATGGTCAGGTGCGTCTTATGGTCAGGTGCATCTTATGGAAAGGTACATCTTATGCTCAGGTGCGTCTTATGGAAAGATGTGTCTTGTGGTCAGGTACATCTTATGGTCAGGTGCGTCTTCTGGAACGATCCATCTTATGGTCAGGTGCGTATTCTGGAACGATCCATCTTATGGTCAGGTGCGTCTTATGGAAGGATGCATCTGATGGTCGGGTGTGTCTTATGGGCCGAAATATGTGGTGTATGAGTAAACAACTATTTGCATTTAATACACGAGTACACAGCGGTGCACACAGGCGATGGCCACATGCTCTGCAATAGATACATGAGTACACAACTATTTACACTTCAGACATGAGTACACGATAGTGCACATTGGCCCATGAGCCCCGAGTGTTGGTACCCACCCTGGATTTTGCCCTCCATCTCCTTCCGCTCTCGGATGAGCTGCTTGTGCTGCTCTCGGGCCTGTTTGTACAGCTCTCGCTTCTCCACCTTCTCCAGCTGCAGCTCCTTGATGCGTTGCTGCAGTCCCTCCAGGGAGCGGTTGGTGAAGACCAGCGCTTGGGACAAGTCACTGGGGATCTCCCCTTTGATCACATAATCCACCTGCCATACAAGACACGGGGCACTTTAACCAGACCTTCACACGCTATATGTTTCCCCTCCCTGTACATACATATTGCTTACATTAATCCGGACCCTCATCCTGAATAAGAGCCTATCTTGTATGTTTCCCCCCACCCTGTACATACAGATTGCCCACATTAATCCGGACCTTCACCCTGAATAAGAGCCTATCTTGTAGGTTCCCTCCCCCTGTACATACAGATTGCCCACATTAATCCGGACCTTCACCCTGTATAAGAGCCCATCTTGTATGTTTCCCCCTCCCTTTACATACAGCTTGCCCACATTAATCCGGACCTTCACCCTGAATAAGAGCCTATCTTGTAGGTTCCCTCCCCTTGTACATACAGATTGCCCACATTAATCCGGACCTTCACCCTGAATAAGAGCCTATCTTGTAGGTTCCCTCCCCCTGTACATACAGATTGCCCACATTAATCCGGACCTTCACCCTGTATAAGAGCCCATCTTGTATGTTTCCCCCTCCCTTTACATACAGCTTGCCCACATTAATCCGGACCTTCACCCTGAATAAGAGCCTATCTTGTAGGTTCCCTCCCCTTGTACATACAGATTGCCCACATTAATCCGGACCTTCACCCTGAATAAGAGCCTATCTTGTAGGTTCCCTCCCCTTGTACATACAGATTGCCCACATTAATCCGGACCTTCACCCTATATAAGAGCCCATCTTGTATGTTTCCCCCTCCCTTTACATACAGCTTGCCTACATTAATCCGGACCTTCACCCTGAATAAGAGCTTATCTTATATGTTTCCCCCCCTGTACATACAGATTGCCCACATTAATCCGAACCCTCACCCTGAATAAGAGCCTATCTTGTATGTCCCCCCCCCTGTACATACAGATTGCTCACATTAAAAATCATCCTACCTGCATCTACTGCATGTTATGAGCCTTTAAACATCCAAGATGGCGGCTGCCTGCAAACAGGAAGTGTCTTCTGACTGTGTCGCTCTGCATTCTGGGATTGCTGTCCTTTCCCTGACCCCAGCTCTGCTCTGTCTGTGCAAAGCACAGCTATACCCCCTGCACTCCCCCCCCCTCTCCTCAGTATGTGTGATGCTTCTGAGTCAAGATGGCGGCGCCCGTATCCTAGAGTCCTGAACAGAGTTGCAGCCCAGTGGAGGAAAGAATAATAAGTGACTAAAAACTTGAAATATATTAATTTTACATGCTGGGGAATCGTTTTTTAAGGGTTTGTTTCTCTGTTTACTTTGTTGGCTTATATTGTATAATTGTTTTGTATCTAGATTCATTAACTTATAATATATTCAGCAATTGAATATTGTCTTTGTGTGTGCGCTGTTTATGCTACGGAAGAAAATAAAAACTTATTCAAGTACAAGTTGTGTAACAACAATCTCCTGTATTCTTCATATGTCTGGACTGTGGGGTGGGGTAGCAAGACGGAAGCCTTTTCTTACAGGCCTACAGCAACATTAAACCGGACCTTCAGTCTGATTTAATGAAAAGCCCAAACTCTTAAAAAACAATTTCCCAGCATCTAAAATTAATATATTTTACGTTTTTAGTCACTAACTTATTATTCTTTCCCCCACTGGGCTGCAACTCTGTTCAGGACTCTAGGATATGGGCGCCGCCATCTTGACTCAGAAGCATCACACTTACTGAGGAGAGGAGAGTGGGATAAGGTACAGGGGGCGGGGTTATAGTTGTGCTTTGCTCAGACAGAGCAGAGCTGGGGTCAGGAAAAGGTCAGCAGTCCCAGAATGCAGAGCAGCACAGTCAGGAGGCACTTCCTGTTTGCAGGCTGCCTGATAAGATGGCGGCTTCCATATCCGCCATCTTGGATGTTTAAAGGCTCGTAACATGTAGTAGATGCAGGTAGGATGATTTTTAATGTGAGCAATCTGTATGTACAGGGTGTGGGAAACATATAAGATAGGCTCTTATTCATAGTGAAGGTCCGGATTAATGTGGACAATCTGTATGTACAGGGTGTGGGAAACATATAAGATAGACTCTTATTCAGAGTGAGGGTCCGGATTAATGTGGACAATCTGTATGTACAGGGTGTGGGAAACATATAAGATAGACTCTTATTCAGAGTGAAGGTCCGGATTAATGTGAGCAATCTATATGTACAGGGTGGGGGAAACATATAAGATAGATTCTTATTCAGGGTGAAGGTCCGGATTAATGTGGGCAATATGTATGTACAGGGGGGAAACATATAAGATAGACTCTTATTCAGAGTGAAGGTCCGGATTAATGTGAGCAATCTATATGTACAGGGTGGGGGAAACATATAAGATAGATTCTTATTCAGGGTGAAGGTCCGGATTAATGTGGGCAATATGTATGTACAGGGGGGAAACATATAAGATAGGCTCTTATTCAGGGTAAAGGTCCAGATTAATGTGGGCAATCTGTATGTACAGGGGGGAAACATATAAGATAGACTCTTATTCAGAGTGAAGGTCCGCTTTAAAGATAAGGGATCTTCCTCAAAAATTGACAAAAAGACAACAATACAATTGGTCAGGGAGGCTGCCAAGAGGCCTACAGCAACGTCAAAGGAACCGCAGTAATTTCTGGATGTGACAACAATCTCCGGTATTCTCCATATGTCCGGCCTCTGGGGTAGGTAGGGTTGTTTTACTGCAGCTGGAGCTTTAGTCAAGCAGGAGGGGAATATGAACAGGTCTAAATATCGGTCAATTTTTGCTAAAAAGCTTTAGGCCTCAAAAGTAGGCGCTCCCCTGTCGCTCCAGTAATAGGAGGAGCAGGGTCGGTTATGTACCTGGTGGAGCTTCAATGGAACCACGACGTGCAGCTCATTCAGCTTCTGCTGCTTCTCCCTCTGGAAGGCCTCCAGCTCGGCCTCCGCTGTCTTCAAATTGACCTCAACTATTTTCACCTAAAAACAACACAAACATGTTATTTCTAATAAGAACCCAACTCGTGTTACATAGAAAAACCCTCCGCCATGTACCCGGATGCTGGATGAGTTTTCATTTATATACTTAGGTAAAGGAAAACAGTGGCTTTCCTAGAACGGAAAGTATTTGCACAGTACCCAGTCCAAGGACAGATAGCATTACCCATCTACCCTTGCAGTAGGCGGAGCTATGCAAATCACCTCTTTACGTCTCTGTGCCATCCAAGGCCCTTAGAACCGCTAAGGGTTCAATGCCAAAGATTAGCTTTACATTTTATACAGCCAGACACATCCAACTAGTGGACACGTGTTTCGAGCTTTAGGCTCCGAGCACGCTGATTGGACGAGCGGCCGCGCATGCGCCGTAGGACCGGGAAGAGGTGAGTTGGTTTCGTCGACCTGGGGGAATTCGCACAGCGAGGCACCCCCGACCGGGGTGTCCCGGGTGCAATAGTCAAAAAACCTGGGTTTTGGTCCACTTTAAAGCATTATAAGCTTGTGGTGGTGACCGCTGCCGAGCCCTACAATACGACTTGTCTGTGTAGGTTCTTGTTCATTCAGCTCATAGTATTATTGTAGTAATAAATCAAATCAACTGGACGTTTCTGGGTTCAAAGCGACTTATAATCTCTCATCTCTGGCCGGCTCATACCCGATCAAGTAAGCAACAGACTTTACGTATAAAGCATAGCCCCCCTGTCATTGCCTCCATTGCCCACCGGGGACCCTTGCCTTCAAAGGCCCATCCACTGACAAGAGGCCACAGCGCTTCCAAAAAAATCTCCCAAATATGCCAGGATTTAATAAAAAAGCCATAAACCAATGATATTGGTCCCGGGCCCGACATACGGAGAACTGCCAATAACCACAATACATAGGCGGATAAGTCAAAACTGCTAGAAATCATCATCATCCTATTTCTAGCAGTTATCCTTCTATGCATTGTGGGTATTGGCAGTATTAGATTAGTTGTGTGTTATTCTTTGTGTATAAATTGGTATGGTACATTGCACTTTTGGTTCATTGCACATTATAAGCATGCTTTGTCATGATGGGTTTCTTGTATTTTGTTATTTATTTTGTCATGTATATGGTGTTTTGATTTTTATTGGCTGAGGTTTGCTAGATGGGATGATGACTGGCCAGAGGTCACCCAATGGCCTGATGACTTGGTTGCATGGGATGATGACTGGCCAGAGGTCATCCAATTGTCTGATGACTTGGTTGCATGGGATGATGACTGGCCAGAGGTCACCCAATGGTCTGATGACTTGGTTGCATGGGATGATGACTGGCCAGAGGTCACCCAATGGTCTGATGACTTGGCTACATGGGATGATGACTGGCCAGAGATCACCCAATGGCCTGATGTCTTGGCTGCATAGGATGAGGACTGGCCAGAGGTCATCCAATGGTCTGATGTCTTGGCTGCATAGGATGAGGACTGGCCAGAGGTCATCCAAATGGTCTGATAACTTGGCTACATGGGATGATGACTGGCCAGAGGTCACCCAATGGTCTGATGACTTGGCTGCATGGGATGATGACTGGCCAGAGGTCACCCAATGGTCTGATGACTTGGCTGCATGGGTTGATGACTGGCCAGAGGTCACCCAATGGTCTGATGACTTGGTTGCATGGGATGATGACTGGCAAGAGGTCACACAATTGTCTGATGACTTGGCTGCACGGGATGATGACTGGCCAGATGTCACCCAATGGTGTGATGACTTGGCTGTATGGTCTGATGACTGGCCAGAGGTCACACAATTGTCTTATGACTTGTCTGCATGGTCTGATTACTAGCCAGGGGTCACCCAATGGTCTGATGACTTGTCTGCATGGTCTGATGACTGGCCAGAGGTCACCCAATGGTCTGATAACTTGGTTGCATGGGATGATGACTCCTCAGAGGTTACCCAATGGTCTGATGACTTGTCTGCATTGTCTGATGACTCCCCAGAGGTCACCCAATGGTCTGATGACTTGTCTGCATGGTCTAATGACTGGCCAGAGGTCACCCAATGGTCTGATGACTTGGCTGAATGGGATGATGACTGACCAGAGGTCACCCAATGGTCTGATGACTTGTCTGCATGGTCTGATGTCTGGCCAGAGGTCACCCAATGGTCTGATGATCTGGCTGCATGGGGTGATGACTAGCTAGAGGTCACCCAATGGTCTGATAACTTGGTTGCATGGCATGATGACTTTCCAAAGGTCCTCCAATGGTCCGATGACTGGCTAGGGGTCACCCAATGGTTTGATGACTTGGCTGCATGGGATGATGACTGGCCAGAGGTCACCCAATTGCCTGATGACTTGACTGCATGGGATGATGACTGGCCAGAGGTCACCCAATGGCCTGATGACTTGGCTGCATGGGATGATGACTGGCCAGAGGTCACCCAATGGTCTGATGACTTGGCTGAATGGGATGATGACTGGCCAGAGGTCACCCAAATGCCTGATGACTTGACTGCATGGGATGATGACTGACCAGAGGTCACCCAATGGTCTGATGACTTGGCTGAATGGGATGATGACTGGCCAGAGGTCATCCAATTGTCTGATGACTAGCCAGGGGTCACCCAATGGTCTGAGGACTGAGCAGACATCACTCAATGGTCCGATGACTTGGTTGCAGGGATGATGACTGCCCAGATGTCACCCAATGGCTGATCTAAAGCTAACCTATAGGAAGCCTGGTTGGGTCAGTGACCTACCTTTTTGGCCAAAGCATCGTATTCCTTCTTTAAATTATCCACCAGTTTCTTTTCTTCTGCCAGGGCCTCCTCCACATCCAGGCGCATGTCTCGGAGGCGGAGGGTGCCATCAAAAACCTCCGGGTCACAGTCTATACGGGACGGGTAATATACATAAAGGTGAGTTACAAAGTTTAAGGCTTTATTATTCAGGCGACTTTTGATCATTGTTTCCTAGAGTTCGTTTTTAAAGAGGAAGTCAAGCCAGAAAATGCTTACCTTATTCGTTGTATGGCTGCCAGTCATGTGACTACTGGTGCCCAATCAGGGTTAGGCTAGTCGGTTCGCACATCAAACCTGAGTGGTTTCCAGCGCTCACATGATTGGCTGCCATACAAGTGAATGAGCAAGTGCTGGCTTGACTTCCTCTTCCTCACTCGCTGCCACCACCTGCTTGTCGCCATGTTTTTTTTCTAACAGCTGTCAATGTCCTCACTCATGAGGGTAGCCATCTTTCTGAAGCCCAGCCCGTGGACATTTTGTGAGAGGAAAGAACGCCGGCTGGATCCCTGACTCAGATAAGTGTACAGCTGCTTCCTATGTGCTGCATTAGTTTAAAGAGGAACTTTGGACCTAAAGTAAAAAGGGGCCGATTCCCCCCCCCTACATTGGCCCCTACTTACCTTTTGAGTGACATCTTGCTGCTTCAGGGCTCGATCCTCACCCCCCCGCAGCTGGCTTTAGCCGTCCTCTTCAAAGTCCGGCTCCGCTCAGCGCGAGTTCGCGCACAGTGCCTTATGGGAGGCAAGATGTCGCCGTCCCGTCGGAAGGCCGCTGGAATCCGATCCCAGATGGATCCCCCGGGAAGATGAGTAGAAACTGCCCAAAAGGTAAAACCCGTTTAACCTCCCCCTATCTTTCTCTTTAAAGCGAACCCCTCACTCCATGCCACCACCTGCCTTGTAGGCCCCTTGACAGGTGGGTGGTGGTAATTTATCTATGAGTGCTACATATGAACTCTTTTCTCTACTTTCGGTGTTGTCTCTGTCTCTTTTTTTTGTGTGTGTGTGTGTTTGTATGTATGTTTGTGTGTGTGTGTGTGTGTGTGTGTGTGTGTGTGTGTGTTTGTTTTTAGGTTTGTGTGCGTGTATTTGTGCGTGTGTGTGTGTTTGTATGGTTGTGTGTGTATGTTTGTGTTTAGGTTTGTGTGTATGTTTGTGTTTAGGTTTGTGTGTGTGTTTGTGTTTAGGTTTGTGAGTGTGTATTTGTGCGTGTGTGTGTGTTTGTGTGTGTGTGTGTTTGTATGGTTGTGTGTGTGTATGTGTGTGTGTGAGTGAGTGAGATTGTGTGTGTATGTTTGTGTTTGTGTGTGTGTGTCACCATCCCGAGATCTTGCACGAGGCAACATTTACCCAGGTGTCCCTGTTGTGACACTATGGAGGGGGTCGGGGAGTCTATCTCCTTTCTGTGCATAACAATAGAAGTAACGGAAGATGCTGCAGGTAAATATACTCACTGTCTGGGCAAACAGAATCATCGAAGACGCCCTCTTCTGACTCCGCCTCCTCTTCGTCACTTTCGTACGCTGACTCCTCGTCTGATTCGTCCTCGCTGTCCTCGTCCTCCTCTGCAATCACACACAACATTCAGCATATTTGTTCCAAATCTCTAATTAATGGTAATATTCTCTGATTTAAAATATTAATAATAGTAATCTCTAATTATTATGATATAATAATTATTATTTTTATTGTTGTAATGACCTTATTTATCTCTAATGAATTATGATCAAAAGGGGATTTTAATCTAGCGTGGGCTCTCGTTCGATCAGAGCCGTTTGCCTTTCAGTAAAGGCTCTGAACATTTACAATGGGGAGAGCGCGCATCTCCTGGCATCCCCGGCAGCATGCACATGCTCCTGTTCCAGCTATTCACAGAGCGCATGCCACCGGGGATTTGGCAGTGCACCCTCCCCATTGAAGCCAATCAGAGCCCGTTGCCGAAGGATGTTCCATGTTTCCCAGAAAATAAGGCCTAGTGTGATTTTTTAGCATTTACGCAAAATGCTTTAAAATATAAGCCCTACGGCCCAAAATAAGCTTTAGTTACAGAGGGAGAGGCGCATATTAATGTTTGGCAAACTGCTCTGTGCTCAGCAATCACAAGCGAAAGTGGCTTAGGATGCCCCAGGGGAAGGCCAGAGGCCAGACATAAACCTTGGTCTCCGGTGGCTTCCTTCTTCTTGGTGCGTTTGATTTTCTTCCTGAAGACTTTGGTGAGGAAGGTGGCGAATCTGTTGTTGTCCCCCAGCGAGGCGAGGAAGGTGGCGTGCAGCGATCTCTCCCGCTCCTGCAGCTTGGCCATCTCCTTCCTCTTGGCTTCCAGCTGCTGCAGATAATCCTCAGACTTCCTCTGCACAGAAAGACATTGGCTGTCAGTTATTCCAAGACCACCCCTTATTGGCTGTTAGTTATTCCAAGACCACCCCTCATTGGCTGTCAGTTATTCCAAGACCACCCCTCATTGGCTGTCAGTTATTCCAAGACCACCCCTCATTGGCTGTTAGTTATTCCAAGACCACGCCTCATTGGCTGTCAGTTATTCCAAGACCACGCCTCATTGGCTGTCAGTTATTCCAAGACCACCCCTCATTGGCTGTTAGTTATTCCAAGACCACCCCTCATTGGCTGTCAGTTATTCCAAGACCACGCCTCATTGGCTGTCAGTTATTTCAAGAATGCCCCTCATTAGCTGTCAGTTATATAAAGACTGCCCCTTATTGGCTGTCAGTAATTCCAAGACCGCCCCTCATTGGCTGTCAGTTATTCTAAGACCACCCCTCATTGGCTGTCAGTTATTCCAAGACCACCCCTCATTGGCTGTCAGTTATTTCAAGAATGCCCCTCATTAGCTGTCAGTTATATAAAGACTGCCCCTCATTGGCTGTCAGGTATTCCAAGACCACCCTTCATTGGCTGTCAGTGATTCCAAGACCACCCCTCATTGGCTGTCAGTTATTCCAAGACCACCCCTCATTGGTTGTTAGTTATTCCAAGACCACCCCTCATTGGCTGTCAGTTATTCCAAGACCACCCCTTATTGGCTGTCAGTTATTCCAAGACCACCCCTCATTGGCTGTCAGTTATTTCAAGAATGCCCCTCATTAGCTGTCAGTTATATAAAGACTGCCCCTTATTGGCTGTCAGTAATTCCAAGACCGCCCCTCATTGGCTGTCAGTTATTCTAAGACCACCCCTCATTGGCTGTCAGTTATTCCAAGACCACCCCTCATTGGCTGTCAGTTATTCCAAGACCACCCCTCATTGGCTGTCAGTTATTTCAAGAATGCCCCTCATTAGCTGTCAGTTATATAAAGACTGCTCCTTATTGGCTGTCAGTTATTCCAAGACTGCCCCTCATTGGCTGTCAGTTATTCTAAGACCACCCCTCATTGGCTGTCAGGTATTCCAAGACCACCCTTCATTGGCTGTCAGTGATTCCAAGACCACCCCTTATTTGCTGTCAGTTATTCCAAGACCGCCCTTCATTGGCTGTCAGTTATTCCAAGACCGCCCCTCATTGGCTGTCAGTTATTCCAAGACCGCCCCTAGAACCCTGCCACCTCCTCAACCCACCCTAGTGCGTGATCATGATCTGAGAAAGCTAAAAAGAAAGGGCTTGAATCTACCTGGAGGTCTTCTATTCTTGTATGTTCTTGTAAGAACGGAACAAAACACGGGATACTGACTATCTCAGATTTTGTTGCATTTGACCATAGTTCCTTTTTAAAGCGGAACAAAACCCAGCACGGCCAGCCCTGGAATCCGATGGCCCTCTCCCGGGGCATCCTGATTTGCTTAGTGAAACCCCCCAAAACCCTAGTAAAACTTACCTGACTGCTGACCCAACGGGGCATGCATGAGCTCTCGTCCAATCAGAGCAGTTTGTTGTGCATATGCCATTCGTCAAGCAGATCTGATTGTTTACAATGGGGAGCTAAAGCATCCCCTGCATCCTCGGGCTGTGTGCATGCGCTGTTGGGGATGCTGCCGCATTCGCTCCCCGCTGCAGATGGGCAGAGCCTTTTACTGAATGGCTTTGATTGGACGGGAGCCCATGTATGCACCATTGGATCACTGGTCAGGTAAGGGAGAGACATCTTAGAGCTCCTGCTACAGCTCCTATCGCTAAAGCGTAACTGAAACTACTGCTTTGCCAACCTATGCCAGACCAGAGTAAAATGTTGCCCCTGAGGAGCCAGTGGACTCACTGGGTGTCGAGTCATAAACCCCTCTGAACGCTCACCCGTATGACATGAATTCCACTCATGAGGCTAAACCTCTTCTATCTTTATCAGTGGCAATGATGGCACCATGTTAAAGTTAGGTACAGAGCAAATATAAAATAACACCTTAGGTGAAATAACAAATACCCAAAATAATTAATTAATGTAACATTCAAGTGATATAATACAAATAAAACCGTGAATATAAAGCATTAATCCAAATTAATGGATCAATGTAGTGATTAGTGTCCCAAAGTCCATACACCAGTATAAGTGCCAATATGGAGAATCCGAAATATATTCCACCG
Organism: Gastrophryne carolinensis; assembly: GCA_027917425.1. NCBI lineage: Eukaryota > Metazoa > Chordata > Amphibia > Anura > Microhylidae > Gastrophryne > Gastrophryne carolinensis. Next base: position 512,721,157 of record CM051236.1, on the reverse strand, counting down.
CACTTCCCACGCTGGGTGTCCCCACAGAAAGTGATCACTCTTCACACCGTGTGCCTTCCTCACACTTATATGCGCTTACCAGAAATATGAACAAACAAATCCTTAAGCAATAGCTACGTGATGAATCCAAGGTCATAAGTGCAGTGCTCCTCTTCAACTGCAATCCGCAATGCTCAGTGTTTATGTGAAAAAAGTAAAAAGGAAAAATAGTGCAACCCCGTTTGGTATAATTACCTATTTAATAGTTAAAATTGCACTTACAAAGATACGGAAGCATGTACACATTGGTTAGGTACAAAGATGGTTCTTGTTCCCTGTTCCACTATGGCCAGTAGTTGAAGTGGGTAGACCTTAATGCCAATAGGACACACTCCCCCTTTAAAGAAAAGAAAAAGACTTGCCGCTGCCCCGCCTAACGCGTTTCACTGTTTATCAGCTTTATCAAAGGCTGGGAGCGGTAAAGCGGCTATTTAAAAACATACTTGTAAAAACCAAACTTCTATCGAAAGAAAATAAAAGCTTACCTTTACCAGTGGCGTATATATCCACCACATGTGAACAAGGCGCCTGCAGTACGCCACGATACCGGCTCTGAGCAGACGCCGGAAGTTAAATGCAAAAATCGGGTTGGTAAACACGCCCTTCCACGGACGTCACACTACGATCTGGAGGCCAGGCCTAACTGCCAATCACTCTAAGTCTATTCTCAACGTAGGTCGAGACACACCGCCCTTTTTTGGCGTCACAATCACGCCCAGAGAAACTGACAGCTAACCAATCCGAGTCCGCCCTGTTACTGGACGGAGCGCTAACCAAACAGAATGACGCTGCCACGATTGTCAGCAAACACTCCCTCTGAACGGGAAAACCCCTTACCCTCACAAAGCGTAACATCCAGGTGACGGCCCCCTCCCGGGGAAGAATCACCCCCGGTCATAACAATAGACACCTCCAATGTGTCAACATCCCAACTATATTAACCCCTGCCCATTGATGTAAAACTTCATCTCGCCCTTCGGGCCCAGAGAAAACATTAATGCGGGGCTAAACCAAAATATATATATATAATGAAGTAATAGATTCTTAAATATTAGTAATATATTTAGTGAGAAATATATATATATATATATATTAAACCCTGCCCATTGATATAACCTCATCTCGCCCTTAGGGCCCAGAGGGAACAATAATGCGGGGCTAAACTGGATCTTTATATATTAATGAAATAATGAATGATTAAACAGTGGGGGTCCATGGAAGAAGAACCTCCTTTCACAGATTATCACAGCATTTTAATGTTTTATTAGCTCATAGGAGCGCGGTGTTTATTTTATTATTAATGATGGCACCATATAAACTACACCCAGCCCCTGCTCACCTTCATCTCTTCCAGCTCGGAGATTCGATCGGTGACTTTCTCCTGCAAGACGTCCTCCCTCTTCTCAAACTCCTTCAGCATCAGCAGCTCCTCGAACAGGGTGATGTGTCGGAGGTCGCCCATCTTCATCTGTACATCCAGCTGCACCTTTTTATGTCTCAGGAGGCGGAGCTCTGCGTCAAAACTGGTCACCAGATCACTTATCTGAGAAGAGACAGAAACATAACTTTAGGAGGCCTGGTCAGGGCTGGTAGAGGAGTTCAATGAGGTGAGGGACACAAAATGGCTGTTTCGGAGCCATCTTAGCTTGAAGTTGACCCATTGCATAGTTTGCTTTGCTGAGGAATACATAACAATTAACCAGAGGAGCTTTGAGTTTGCTTTGCTGAAGAACACGGAACATTTAATCTGCTGAGAAAATATACAGAAAATTAAGCTGTATCCTGTTAAGATATTTCGGTCCTGTTGCATCTCTCATGCTAAGTATAGAGACATCTGGCCTGGTGATCCTAAAGTCGTTGTACAATCCGGGGGTTAAATCTTACAATGGATGTACCCTGCCTGTAACGCTGCCGACCTTGTGTTTGCTTTCACTTTCAGCCCTAGGAATCAGTCCTTTCCGGTCTCCGTTTGGAAACTTCTGTCCCTCCCTATGGGCATCGTCCATCAATCGAGGTGATCGTCCTGGACGATAGAGGCTCCTGCATTCAGAAAATATGCCTCTATTCCCCCCCTCCTGGCAGCTATCCGAATCGTCCTTTCTCCTTGTCAATCCTCTGAGCTTGTCCCCTCCCTCTCTGCAGGCTAAAGGAAAGCCTTATGCTAATACAGGCAGTGCTCCAACAGAGAGGACATGCCCACCAACTGGGAAGTGTAGAAGCCAGTACAAAACATTAAATAAGTTTTCTCTGCACTGCAAACTTACAACTGGGAACACGAGGACATGTAGGGCTACTTGGCTATTTGGTTAACGGCATTGTCTGAACAATGTTGCTGCCATTACTGATGAGAAGGTGGCCACTTATAGTCAATAATGTTTGAAAACTAAAGACGCTCCCCAGGTGTCAGACGGGAGGCCAACACAAGTCTAACAGGACATGGATTGCCCACCAAGACTCCTGTCTGATTGCACCGTTGCTCCTCAGGTTGATGATGTCACAGACAGATGATGATATACCCAGGTAAAGTATTTAATCTTTCATTATAGATGATTGCAAAAATGTTATACTCAACCGCGGTGTGTCAAAATAACTGATAAAAATTATTTTGCTATTCGCTGCTCTCTTGTGTGTGTACCATTAGTGCACCAGGGGTGCACAACCTCTTTGGTATATGGGCCGCATTGTCCTATTGTTCCTATTCAAGGGGCCACAATAAAAATTAGGTAGCCAATGGCAAACCATTTACTGGAGGTAAGCTTTAACTTTAAAGCACTGAATATGTCCTTATGCATATACAAAGGTGAGACAGAATGAGGTAGGTGGGAAGGAGTGGATAAAGGTAAGGCAGGGAGTGGTACACTGAGCAGAGGTGAGGTGGGCAGAGTTGACATGGGAAGAGGTAAGCCGAGGTGGGTAGAGGTGAGGTGGTCCAAGGTAAGATGTTCTGAAAAGTGATGGACAGAGGCGAGGTGGAAAGAGATGTTTAGAGATAGGTATAGGTGAGGAGAGGGGAGATGGGACAAGGTGGGAAGAGGTGAGTCGAAGAAGGCAGAGGTTAAAAGCTGAAGGTTGCACAGATGAGGATCAAAGGGGTAAGCAGAGGTGAGGTGGGCTGAGATGAGCTGGGAAGAGTCTACATAAAGAGTCTACATAAACACCCAGCACAAACATAAGACCAGTATCACGTGTGTCACCCTCCTCTACAGAGACGATCAGGATCGTATTAAGGGTGGCTTTAAAGTAACAGTGCAGCCAAGTAACTGATCAGTGGTAGTCTGGAACTTGCCCAATCACTTTAAAGTGGACCAGCACCCAGGATTTTCACTATCCTGGGTTTTGGTCCACTTCGGTGGGGTACCCCGATCTTGGGTGTCCCGCTGTGTGAAACCCCCCAGAACGCCCGGAAACACTCACCTCACCACGCTCCTACACGGGCGCTCGTCCAATCACAGCGCTCAGAGCCGCTGTGGTATGCACGTACAAGCGGCGTCCAACCACAGCAGCTCTGAGCGCTGGAGGCCGCGTCTCGCGCTTCCCTCTAACAGGGAGCACGGCCGGCCCGGGTGCGCGCCCTGCTAGAGGGAAGTGCGAGACGCGGCCGCAGCCCGCGCATGCGCCGTTGGAACGGGGTTAAGGTAAAGTTTCTGGGCTTCCTGGGAGGTTTCACCCCGCGGGACATCCCGATTTCGGGGAGGGATCTGATCGGCCCGGGAATCTATAAGATCCCCCCTGGGTGTTGGTCCACTTTAATGTCAGATCAAGTCCCCTGTACTATCCAGGCCATATTGCCTGTCTCCATGAAGCCTTCACAATAAATGCCCTCCCCTGTGATGCTGGCACAGTCACCCTATTCACTGCAATGGAGGGGGCATGCCAGGTCTTGACACCCCCGTCCATCGGGGTTCAGATTCTTGCATAGCGTAAACATACTCCACACCAGTTATCCAGATTCATAAAACGAATAAAAATGCTCACAGCATAATACCGTGTAAAGTGCTAGTGAAATGCTGCCGTCAACGCGTTTCTCTCCCGTCAAGATTGGATATCACTAGCACTTTGCAGCACGGAGAGAGCATTTCTTCACTATACCTGATGGCCACAGGAGGCGAGGCATAGCTGGTATACAAATTATTGCACAATGGGAACATATTGAGGTTATTTTGCATGCCGTAATCAAGTGGATGTATTGTAAGTGTGCATTTTACATATTAGAGCGGACCAAAAGTCTTGCTACACATGACATTAATGTTATAGAGATAGAAGTAACAAAGGCTACTTTTTAAACAGTATTATGCTTATAATTGGATCGATTAGTGATGGGCACACACTAATTGTCAATTCCACCAAGGGCCTGAAGCCTTGATTCGGTTTTAGAATTCTGCTTAGACTTTAATGATAACCTTAGATTGCAGTTGACTCAAAAGTATACTTCAAGTCACCTGAGTGTATTCGTTCATATTAAGGCTTCTTTAACTCTTTAAATGCCAACTAAGTGAAATTCACCTCTCACACCTGCTGCTGACAGCTCGGCCGGTCGCCGCAGGGAGGGGCCTTTAATAGGAGGAATAAGATAATGTCATCTTATTACTCCGGTATAAAAGGCTGCTTCATATACTTTAAGTGGATGGAGATCTGCTAATCTTGACCTGTTGGCTGCCTTTGAGAGGAAGCTTGACCACCAGACTGAAGCAGAGTCATCTGCCACTGATATTGTTGGGCACACTCCCCTTTAATAAGGTTGCAGGTTACCTGTCTGATGATGTTCTCCTGCATGTAGAGGTTCTTGGTTTCCTCTATTTGGATCATCTCCTTCTCCAGCTCCGACAGCTCTGCTTCTTCTGCCTGATGGTTCCTGGCAGACGGTGTACGGTAAGATGCGACGGTGCTGCTGGTGGATGGCCTGGAGGGAGTCTGTGTCACTGGAGCTTGTTGGTTTCCTCCAAATGCTCCAAACCCCCCAAATCCGCTTTCCTCAGTGCTTTGGGGGGTCTGGACCCGCCGCTCTTGTTCCGCTTTGAATTTTTGAAGCTTTTCTTTGTCGTATTGAAACGTCTTCTCTGGGGTCTCTTCTGGACTCATGGAGGGGACCTTGGGGATGGGGAGGTGCTTGGAAGGGTCCAGGGAGGACTGGATGACTTTCAGTTGCTGGACTAAACTGGTCACCTTTTCTATGGTCTCCGCCTTTAAATCTCTCAGTGCCAGGATGGAGCGGTTCATGGCCGATTTCTGCTCATGCATCTGAATGAAGACACAAAGGTCAATGTATAAAGAGCCTCTAAGGAAGTGGACTAAAGGTCCTTCAGACTCCAGGGCTGGACGATAAATAACCTTGGAGCATCCTGATATGGGATACCCAGCTGTGTGAGACCCATATTCACACACCTTTTAAAGCGGACCTTCACCCTGAATAAGAGCCTATCTTATATGTTTCCCACACCCTGTACATACAGATTGCTCACATTAAAAACCATCCTACCTGCATCTACTGCATGTTATGATAAGATGGCAGCTCATGGAGCATCAGGCAGTCTGCAAACAGGAAGTGTCTTCTCACTGTGTCGCTCTGCATTCTGGGATTGCTGTCCTTTCCCTGACCCCAGCTCGCCTATGTCTGTGCAAAGCACAGTTATAACCCCACCCCCTGCACTTTATCCGGCTCTCCTCTCCTCAGTATGTGATGCTTCTGAGGCAAGATGGCAGTGCCCGTATCCTAGAGTCCTAAACAGAGTTGCAGTCCGGTGGGGGGAAAGAATAATAAGTCACTAAAAACTTGAAATATATTAATTTTAGATGCTGGGGAATCATTTTTTAAGGGTTTGGGCATCCCTGGCCCGCCGTAGCTGAGGCACACTTTCCACACCCCCGGCCATTCACTTAGGATCCTGCTCCCTCATGCCGGGCTCTAAAACAGGACACGGGGCTAATTGGACGAGAGTCCGCACATGCAGCATGGGACTGCGGAAAGGTTTTTAGGGGACGGGATTTCACATAGCAGGGCATTCAAAATCAGGATGCCCTCGAGTCATGTACCAAACCCTGAAATCTTTTAGATTTCAGGGTGGCCGCTGGTGGGTTTTGTTTTTCTTTAAACCAACTGACACAGAATCGTTACGAGGGATGCCAACCCTCTGATCTGATACAACCACCATCCAACTGCTGGCAAGATACTGCTTTCTTAAAGGGGCAGTTCAGACAATGGCAATAATAAGTCAGCAAGGTGCTCACCTAAAGCCTGTCCCATGTGCCTCTCCTCCATTTCCTGCAGTGCGCTGTAGATGCTGTAGGAGGTCTCCCCAATATGCCCCTCCTTTGTTCGCATTTTTCCATGACCACCTCCGAATGGTGTTGCATGGCCAGCACTGCCAACCCCCAGGCCACAGTGGTCAAGCTTGCTGGGCTTGCTCACAATAGCAGCGCCGAGGGACAGGGGCAACTGCGAGCACATTTGGAGTGTGCTCATGGAAAAATGGAAAGGATAGGAGGGGCAAACGTTGGAGCCCTTCTACAGCATCTACAGCATGCTGCCGGAAATGGAGAAGAGGCACATGCAACAGGCTTCAGGTGAGCTCCTCACTGCCTTATTTTTACCATTGCCTGGGCAGTCCCTTTAAATTTCTTCTAACTTTTACGGATTGTACAGATAAAGGTGAGATGGACGGAGGTCAGAATCAATAATATGATGATGTACTGTATATGTGAACATCCCCTCTCTCTGCATTGTAAGCGTTAGTAGCTAATAAAGGTGAAATAAACTCTCATTAAGCCACTTATCTCTGCTGATTCTTTCCTTTTGCTTGTACTAAAATTAGTGCAATAAAGTTAATGAAGCACGCTGCTATTAACACATTACTCTGATAAAGATGGCGTAGAGAAGATGGACAACGCCTCCTTTTAGACGTAGATAACATTCCAACGCGCTCATTAGGTAGAACAGACCAATTAACATAGAAACATAGAAGGTTGACGGCAGAAGGAGACCATACGGTCCATCTAGTCTGCCCTTATGTGTATACTGTATGTTCTCTGTATCTTATGTGTATACTGTATGTTCTCTGTATCTTATGTGTATACTGTATGTTCTCTGTATCTTATGTGTATACTGTATGTTCTCTGTATCTTATGTGTATACTGTATGTTCTCTGTATCTTATGTATATACTGTATGTTCTCTGTATCTTATGTGTATACTGTATGTTCTCTGTATCTTATGTATATACTGTATGTTCTCTGTATCTTATGTGTATACTGTATGTTCTCTTTGTCTTATGTGTATACTGTATGTTCTCTGTATCTTATGTGTATACTGTATGTTCTCTGTATCTTATGTGTATACTGTATGTTCTCTTTGTCTTATGTGTATACTGTATGTTCTCTGTATCTTATGTGTATACTGTATGTTCTCTGTATCTTATGTGTATACTGTATGTTCTCTGTATCTTATGTATATACTGTATGTTCTCTTTGTCTTATGTGTATACTGTATGTTCTCTGTATCTTATGTATATACTGTATGTTCTCTGTATCTTATGTGTATACTGTATGTTATCTGTATCTTATGTGTATACTGTATGTTCTCTGTATGTTATGTGTATACTGTATGTTCTCTGTATCTTATGTGTATACTGTATGTTCTCTGTATCTTATGTATATACTGTATGTTCTCTGTATGTTATGTGTATACTGTATGTTCTCTGTATCTTATGTGTATACTGTATGTTCTCTGTATCTTATGTATATACTGTATGTTCTCTGTATCTTATGTATATACTGTATGTTCTCTGTATCTTATGTGTATACTGTATGTTCTCTGTATCTTATGTATATACTGTATGTTCTCTGTATGTTATGTGTATACTGTATGTTCTCTGTATCTTATGTGTATACTGTATGTTCTCTGTATCTTATGTGTATACTGTATGTTCTCTTTATCTTATGTGTATACTGTATGTTCTCTGTATCTTATGTGTATACTGTATGTTCTCTGTATCTTATGTGTATACTGTATGTTCTCTGTATCTTATGTATATACTGTATGTTCTCTGTATCTTATGTATATACTGTATGTTCTCTGTATCTTATGTGTATACTGTATGTTCTCTGTATCTTATGTGTATACTGTATGTTCTCTGTATCTTATGTGTATACTGTATGTTATCTGTATCTTATGTGTATACTGTATGTACTCTTTATCTTAGGATAGATGTGTGCTTATCCCAGGCATGTTTAAATTCAGTGACTGTTGATTTTTCAACTACCTCTGCTGGAAGATATTCAGTTTTTTCTAATATGATGATATGCCCCCTGTAGGTGACGTGTGTACGTTTTCTATTCCGCTATAAATAAAATAAAAGGGAGGAGCACCAGATGCATCTCCGTGAGATAGTCAAACGCAATCCAATGACTGTGTCCTTCTGTCTCGTGTATTTCTTATCTCCTAGGCTGATTTAAAAGACTGAACGACACCCAGGACCCCCGCCAAACGGGCACGAAGGAGGGGGTCCGCCTGATGGATAGCCGTCCTTGAGAAAGGATTGCCAGCGTGGACACCCACCATACTCTCCAGCATGGCCAGCTCGCTCCTCTTCCTCTCGGCGTTCATGCGCTGGTGCTCGGGGACAGTGTAGTCATTGGCGGTCTTCAGTTTATAATCTCCCATGTTCTCTCTAGCGTTTTTAATCGCTAGAATATCCTGGGGGTCCTCGTAGTCCTCGCTGGGCCTCGTCTTATATCTGCGAAGAAACATCAGCACATCGCAATCTATAATAGGAAATGACCTGGCCCCGATGGATCTACAGTGTAATTCACTGTGTGTGGTTTATCTGCAGTAATAAATCAAGGCAACCTATTATTATCTTGAATAGTTATCTCACAGGCTCTCTCCATTCAGAGTGACTTGTACAGAAATCTAATAGAAATAAGTCATGCTGAAATCAGAAAGCCAGAGGAAAAAAACACCAAGTCTAGTTGCCTTGGTTTTATTCCTACAGATATAACCTGGATGACTGAGAGAAATGGGTTTGTGCCACTTTAAAGTGGATTTTGACTATCCTGGGTTTTGGTCCTTTCCTCCCGCGTCGCCGATGCCAACTCACCTCTTCCCGGTCCTATGGCGCATGTGCAGCCGCTCGTCCAATCAGCTCGCTCAGAGCCGCTCATGTCATGTCGTCTAAGCCTTTGCCTAAGACCAGCGGTTCAAAGCACGCTGGCGGCTGTATCCACCGTATCCCTCTAACATGGAGCATGCCCGCGCCGGCCATTCCCTGCCAGAGGATGCGGCCCCGGTTCACGCATGTGCCGCTGGATTGGGAAAAATGGTAAATTTATGGGCAACCTGAGGGGTTTCACACACTCATCTATAAGATTCCCGATCGATTCCCTCCCCCCGGGGCATCCCGATTCTGGAATAGATCAGGAATCTTATAGATTCCCGGGCTGGTAGGCGTGGGTTTTGACTATCCTGGGTTTTGGTATTTGCCCCCGGGGCACTTCAATCCTGGATGCACTGCTGTGTGAACTCTTCCCCCCAAGTCGCCTAGTAAAACTCACCTTTCCCCAGTCCTACGGCGCATGTGTGGGCTCTTGTCCAATCAGCGTGCTTGGCTGCACTCGTCAATATCGGCTCAGCTGAGCCAACCACACCCCTGCTATTCTTTACCTGCTAAAATTATAGCTGACGGCCGCTCGTGCATGCACCGTTGGATTGGGGCCAGCCACACCTCTGCTACTCTCTAACTGTTAAATGTATAGCTGATGGCGTCTTGTGCATGCACCGTTGGTTCGGAGAGAAGGTATGTTTTTTTAGGGGACTGGGGGGGTTAACACAGCAGGGCATCCCATTTTGGGATGCCCGGGGAGAGGGAATCAGGCGGCCCTGGAATGTATACGGGATGCCCCGCTTTGTTAACCCCCCAAGTCCCCTAAAAAAAAACATATATGTGTCGACCGTGGGTTTTGGTCCACTTTAATACTCACAACTCATCCCACTCCTGCTTCCTCTGGGAAATTTTCGATTTGGCCTTCTCGGCCTTCTCTATGATCTTCCGGATTCTTTCCACTTGCCCCTCGGAGCGTCCGCCTGCCCATTGCGATTTCTGTTTCTCGCCCGCTTTTGCGTGTCCCGGCTCGGCCTCCGCTACCGCTCCTGACCGGACACAAGAGACAAGAGCTGGACTGGGACCATGTGACCACACACAGGGAACAATGCTGACAATATACAAGCCGCTCTCTCACTCGGATTCACTGGGTACAGGTGAGACATGGGCCACTTTAAATGGGGGGGTGGGGGGGAGGAAGCACTGTATTTAAGTTCTGCTTAGCCAGCATTCATACAGCCTGATGAAGTGGGGGATACGCCCACGGAACACGTGGCTCCTGGTGCTGTAGGCAGGGGGGAGACCCTTTACTGGCATACCTGTGACACTTGGAGTATATTTTGGTTGGATATATTTTTGTGCTGTATTTGGTATTTAATGGTTGATTGATACCAGCATCTACATTGGTGAGGTATTTTGTGGTCATTTATATTTCTTATGGGGTATTTAGTTACTGGGTAATCATGTAGGTTCTGTTTGTGATTACACATGGTATTTGTATCTTGATTGGTGATTGATTGGTTGCACTTTGTACTTTATAGTTATTTGATATAGGATCCGGATCATAGGCAGGATTTGCACATTGTTATTTGTATTTATTGATTGGTCACACTTTGCACTTTATAGTTATTTGATATAGGATCCGGATCATAGGCAGGATTTGCACATTGTTATTTGTATTTATTGATTGGTCGCACTTTGCACTTTATAGTTATTTGATATAGGATCCGGATCATAGGCAGGATTTGCACATTGTTGTTTGTATTTATTGATTGGTCGCACTTTGCACTTAATAGTTATTTGATATAGGATCCGGATCATAGGCAGGATTTACACATTATTATTTGTATTTATTGATTGGTTGCACTTTATAGTTATTTGATATAGGATCCGGATCATAGGCAGGATTTGCACATTATTATTTGTATTTATTGATTGGTTGCACTTTATAGTTATTTGATATAGGATCCGGATCATAGGCAGGATTTGCACATTGTTAGTTGTATTTATTGATTGGTTGCACTTTGCACTTTATAGTTATTTGATATAGGATCCGGATCATAGGCAGGATTTGCACATTGTTATTTGTATTTATTGATTGGTCGCACTTTGCACTTTATAGTTATTTGATATAGGATCTGGATCATAGGCAGGATTTGCACATTGTTATTTGTATTTATTGATTGGTCGCACTTTGCACTTTATAGTTATTTGATATAGGATCCGGATCATAGGCAGGATTTGCACATTGTTATTTGTATTTATTGATTGGTCACACTTTGCACTTTATAGTTATTTGATATAGGATCCGGATCATAGGCAGGATTTGCACATTGTTATTTGTATTTATTGATTGGTTGCACTTTGCACTTTATAGTTATTTGATATAGGATCCGGATCATAGGCATGATTTGCACATTGTTAGTTGTATTTATTGATTGGTTGCACTTTGCACTTTATAGTTATTTGATTTAGGATCCGGATCATAGGCAGGATTTGCACATTGTTATTTGTATTTATTGATTGGTTGCACTTTGCACTTTATATTTATTTGATATAGGATCCGGATCATAGGCAGGATTTGCACATTGTTATTTGTATTTATTGATTGGTCGCACTTTGTACTTTATAGTTATTTGATATAGGATCCGGATCATAGGCAGGATTTGCACATTGTTATTTGTATTTATTGATTGGTCACACTTTGCACTTTATAGTTATTTGATATAGGATCCGGATCATAGGCAGGATTTGCACATTGTTATTTGTATTTATTGATTGGTCGCACTTTGCACTTTATAGTTATTTGATATAGGATCCGGATCATAGGCAGGATTTGCACATTGTTGTTTGTATTTATTGATTGGTCGCACTTTGCACTTAATAGTTATTTGATATAGGATCCGGATCATAGGCAGGATTTACACATTATTATTTGTATTTATTGATTGGTTGCACTTTATAGTTATTTGATATAGGATCCGGATCATAGGCAGGATTTGCACATTATTATTTGTATTTATTGATTGGTTGCACTTTATAGTTATTTGATATAGGATCCGGATCATAGGCAGGATTTGCACATTGTTAGTTGTATTTATTGATTGGTTGCACTTTGCACTTTATAGTTATTTGATATAGGATCCGGATCATAGGCAGGATTTGCACATTGTTATTTGTATTTATTGATTGGTCGCACTTTGCACTTTATAGTTATTTGATATAGGATCTGGATCATAGGCAGGATTTGCACATTGTTATTTGTATTTATTGATTGGTCGCACTTTGCACTTTATAGTTATTTGATATAAGATCCGGATCATAGGCAGGATTTGCACATTGTTATTTGTATTTATTGATTGGTCACACTTTGCACTTTATAGTTATTTGATATAGGATCCGGATCATAGGCAGGATTTGCACATTGTTATTTGTATTTATTGATTGGTTGCACTTTGCACTTTATAGTTATTTGATATAAGATCCGGATCATAGGCAGGATTTGCACATTGTTATTTGCACTGATTAGATCACTTGTGTTTATGTGTTTTAAATATAGAAGCTGATTGATATTTGTGTGTGTCAGTGCTCTCCCCATCGCCTACACACTTTTATGTTGGTTTGTCTTATATGTATTGTCTCATTATGTGTTTTTAAGGGATTTTAATTGTGTAGTGGTTATGTGCAGTGATTAACTTAGTGATATGGAATAAAATCTACTTTTTTTGATAAATTTCTTGAGTGCCTCCCATTATGAGTTAATATACAAACACTGCGCACATCCCAGGCTCTGTAATAGTATATCTGTAATAGTATATAGTATAACAGCCCCAGGCCTGTTTAGGAAGGGTCCCTTGGGTGAGGGGAACACCTGATCACTGGAACCAGAATGAGCTACTGGGGATTAGGGGTTAACAGTTAGCTTTTCACAAACTTCTAACACTAACCTACAAAGCTCTCTCCAGCCAGGCTCCTCCCTACATTTCTGATCCAGCGTGACCAACTCAAGCGCAACCTCCGCTCTGCCTCTGACATTCTCCTGCCTTCCTCCCTGGTCACCTCCTCGCACTCCCACCTTCAAGACTTCTCCCGTGCCTCCCCACTTCTCTGGAATGCCCTCCCCCCGCTCAGTCCGCCACTCTCCACACTCCAAGATTTTAAAAGTGTCCTCAAAACTCACTTCTTCAGACAAGCATATGGGCCTGGCTTATGCAACTCCTATAACCGTCTCCAGGCACATGCAGCCCAACTCAAGCTTCTACCACTTGTGATCCCGCCCCTTTGTCTCCAACCCCATCCTATAGACTGTACGCTCGCAAGGGGCGGGGCACTCCTTCCTATTGTCTCCTGCGCTCACAACACTTGGTTTAAACCTTGTGGCATCTAGTTTTGTTTTGTTCCCTGGACTATATGTTTTACCTTGTCTGTAATCACAGCTTGTACAGCGCTACGGAAGATGATGGCGCTATATAAATAAACAATAATAATGTATTGTTCCCTGTACTATATGTTTCACCTTGTCTGTAATCACAGCTTGTACAGCGCTACGGAAGATGATGGCGCTATATAAATAAACAATAATAATGTATTGTTCCCTGTACTATATGTTTCACCTTGTCTGTAATCACAGCTTGTACAGCGCTACGGAAGATGATGGCGCTATATAAATAAACAATAATAATGTATTGTTCCCTGTACTATATGTTTTACCTTGTCTGTAATCACACCTTGTACAGCGCTACGGAAGATGATGGCGCTATATAAATAAACAATAATAATGTATTGTTCCCTGTACTATATGTTTCACCTTGTACGGCGCTACGGAAGTTGATGGCGCTATATAAATAAACAATAATAATGTATTGTTCCCTGTACTATATGTTTGACCTTGTACGGCGCTACGGAAGATGATGGCGCTATATAAATAAACAATAATAATGTATTGTTCCCTGTACTATATGTTTCACCGTGTCTGTAATCACACCTTGTACAGCGCTACGGAAGATGATGGCGCTATATAAATAAACGATAATGTATTGTTCCCTGTACTATATGTTTCACCTTGTACGGCGCTACGGAAGATGATGGCGCTATATAAATAAACAATAATAATGTATTGTTCCCTGTACTATATGTTTTACCTTGTACAGCGCTACGGAAGATGATGGCGCTATATAAATAAACAATAATAATGTATTGTTCCCTGTACTATATGTTTCACCTTGTCTGTAATCACACCTTGTACGGCGCTACGGAAGATGATGGCGCTATATAAATAAACAATAATAATGTTTTGTTCCCTGTACTATATGTTTCACCTTGTACAGCGCTACAGAAGATGATGGCGCTATATAAATAAATATAATTATTAATCTTTTTAGATTCCATGGTGGGTTGCTTTAACCTGTGAGTACCTTTGATGGTTGGTGGTGTGCAGTGACCTGTTCTCTTGGACTTACCTGGGGCGGGGCCGTCTCTGGGCAGCTCTTTCTTAGGGAATAATTCATGTGCGGTCATCCTGCGTTTTCCGGGCATCCCCTTCACCTTGTGGTACTTCTCCGACAGGGAGAGAAGCCTGTACGTGGAAACCTGGTGCTCGCTGCCGATAGCGCGCACCATCACCGTATCGAACTCCACCTCATCCCGGAACCTGAGACAGAAGGCGGAAGAGGTCAGATCTTAGGCTCCTGATGATGAGGTCATTTATTAAAGTGGACCAAAACCCACCCTGGAGTCTATAAGACTGTGTGTAAGTCTATAAGACTCCAGGGCAGGCTTTCTCCCTCCGAGTCTGTGAAACCCCCCGAGTCGCTCCCTTCTGGGCTGTGCACAGACGCTCCCATCACGACTGAATGGCGGTGCGTGGGCCGAAGGGAGACAGTGATGCCGCTCACAAGTCCGGCTAGGATTCCATTCAGCTGCTCTAGCCACAGCGCGGCCTCAGGGAGAGGTGAGAAAGTTTGGGCGGGGTGCCCCAGGGGAAGGACTAAAACCCAGGATAGTAAAAATGCAGAGTTTAGGTCCACTTTAATCCAGTCATGTGTTCATGACAAAAATCCTTAAAGTGACGGCAGCATCCCTCTAGCAGAGAAAGGTGGACCTATTCTTATTATTGTTTATTTATATAGCGCCATCATCTTCCGTAGCGCTGTACAAAGTAGTAATTACAGACAGGGTAGAAACATACAGTACATAGACTATACAGTGCATAGACTATACAGTACATAGACAATACAGTACATAGACTATACAGTACATAGACTATACAGTACATACACTATACAGTACATAGACAATAAAGTACATAGACAATACAGTACATAGACAATACAGTACATAGACAATAAAGTACATAGACAATACAGTACATACACTATACAGTACATAGACTATAAAGTACATAGACAATACAGTACATAGACAATACAGTACATAGACAATACAGTACATACACTATACAGTACATAGACAATACAGTACATACACTATAAAGTACATAGACAATACAGTACATAGACAATACAGTACATAGACTATACAGTACATACACTATACAGTACATAGACTATAAAGTACATAGACAATACAGTACATAGACAATACAGTACATACACTATACAGTACATAGACAATACAGTACATAGACTATAAAGTACATAGACAATACAGTACATAGACAATACAGTACATAGACAATACAGTACATAGACAATACAGTACATACACTATACAGTACATAGACAATACAGTACATAGACTATAAAGTACATAGACAATACAGTACATAGACAATACAGTACATAGACAATACAGTACATACACTATACAGTACATAGACTATAAAGTACATAGACAATACAGTACATAGACAATACAGTACATACACTATACAGTACATAGACTATAAAGAACATAGACAATACAGTACATAGACAATACAGTACATAGACTATAAAGTACATAGACAATACAGTACATAGACAATCCAGTACATAGACAATACAGTACATAGACAATACAGTACATAGACAATACAGTACATAGACAATACAGTACATAGACAATACCGTAAATAGACAATCCTGGGTTTTGGTCCACTTTAAAGAGACTGTCCAGGCCAAGTGTAAGAACAAATCCTTGTTTGCCTACCTGCCATGCTGTAAATTCATCCTGGAGAATAAATCTTTTATTGCTGTAGATTCAGCCCCTTTTCTGTAGCTTAGCCCCTGGATTGTATTGATTCAGGACCACCTTTTTTAGCAGTGAAAGCTGGACCTAATATTTTTATTGTTTAACTATATAGCGCCATCATCTTCCGTAGCGCTGTACAAAGCAGTAATTACAGACAGGGTGGAAACATACAGTACATAGACTATACAGTACATAGACAATACAGTACATAGGCTATACAGTACATACACTACATACACTATACAGTACACACACTATACAGTACATAGACTATACACTACATAGACAATACACTACATACACTATACAGTACATACACTATACAGTGCATAGACTATACACTACATACACTATACAGTACATACACTATACAGTGCATAGACTATACACTACATACACTATACAGTACATACACTATACAGTACACACACTATACAGTACATAGACTATACACTACATAGACTATACAGTACATACACTGTACAGTACACACACTATACAGTGCATAGACTATACACTACATAGACTATACAGTACATACACTATACAGTACATAGACTATACACTACATAGACTATACAGTACATACACTATACAGTACATACACTATACAGTACATAGACAATACAGTACATACACTATACAGTAAATACACTATACAGTACATACACTATACAGTAAATACACTATACAGTACATAAACTATACAGTACATAGACTATACAGTACATAGACTATACAGTATATACACTATACAGTACATAGACTATACAGTACATAAACTATACAGTACATAGACTATACAGTACATAGATAAATGCAGTGTTACAGAGTTTACAATGAATATTCTGAATACAAGATACAATAGAGGAGAGCCCCGGCCCTTGAACTAGAGAAAGGACTGACAAGCAGAGCAAGGAGCAGCTATCCTCCCCCGCACACACAAGCACTGGGGTGTCCCACACAGTCTGATGTAAGAGATAGGCCCACCTCTCAGTGCTAAAAGAAAAAGGTGGTCATGAATAAATTAAATCCAGGGGCTGGGCTACAGCTAGGATGGATCCTCTGCATGGCAGATAAGCAAACGATGCCCGGACATCCCCCCCTTACTCACCGGGATTGCAGTTTCCTCAACCCAATGTTGTGCTTCTCTTGCTCCCAGGCCAGTTCTCTCAATACGGTTCGGAGCCGTTCGGACGTCTGCCGCTCCATTTCCTCCCGGATCCGGTGATCCATCTCGAACTCCTGGAAGACACGCAAAAGAGGAACAATGAGGCCGGATAAAGGGGCGCGCAGCTTGTAGGGCTTTAGGGCTCTATGACAACCCCAAAGTGGAGCAAAGCCGGGGATTTTCACTCTCCGGGCTTTGGTGCCTGCCCGATTTGGGGTGCCCCTCTGTGTGTAACCCTGGGATTGCCCCTAAAACTTACCTTCCCAATTATCCCACAGCACATGCACGGGCTCTCATCCAATCAGCGCTCTATGCCGTGCATATTATTTTTATTATTATTGTTTATTTATATAGCGCCATCATGTTCTGTAGCACAGTACAAAGTAGTAATTACAGACAGGGTAGAAACATACAGTATATAGACTATTATAAATGCAGTGTTACCGAGTTTACAGTGAATATTCTGAGTACAAGATACAATAGGAGAGAGAGCCCGACCCTTGTGAGCTTACAGTCTAAAGGAAGAGGGGTGAAGACGAGGGGGAATGATCACAAACAGTCAGTATTGGGTTTTGGTCCTTTTTAAGGAGAACGCTCCCCCAATACTCTTCTTTAAAGTGGACCAAAACCCACACCAATCGACTGATCGATTCCCTCCCCACCGGGCATCCAAAAAATCAATTCTGTGAGTACTCACCTGTAGAATTGTTTTTGTTCTTGCATGGCACGGCCCGCTTCGGTATTCATAACAGATGGGTTATTCCGCCCCCAGGTGGCGCAGTGTACAGCAGAAAGCTGTGGCATATCCCGGCTCCCTATAAAAACGGGATTAACCAACAAGTTCCCAGCGTAGATGAGTAGTGAGACAAGAAGCTGGGGAAGAATAATGGTAAGAATGTAAAAAAGGTAAAAAAAACCCAATTTAACTTGGAACAATCACCATAAGAGGCAACCAAGAACAACGATAACAAGGGTGGGGCGAAGCAGGCCGTGCCATGCAAGAACAAAAACAATTCTACAGGTGAGTACTCACAGAATTGCTTTTTTCTTAAATGCATGGCACGGCCTGCTTCGGTATTCATAAGAAATGGGACATCCAAAAGCAGTGTCCAAAAGTAGGGTGGGATCCCCAAAGAGCAACGGCCAGTAGTTCAAGTCACTACCGCCTGAAGCACCTTGCGGCCAAAAGCAGCATCCGCTGAGGCCTTAACATCAACGACCAAGTAGCGGCCTTGCAAACTTGTTCAACAGAAGCCTGGTGCTGAAAAGCCCAAGAGGCACCAATAGCACGAGTGGAATGAGC
The DNA here is from genome assembly GCA_027917425.1 of Gastrophryne carolinensis. NCBI lineage: Eukaryota > Metazoa > Chordata > Amphibia > Anura > Microhylidae > Gastrophryne > Gastrophryne carolinensis. The sequence goes on along the minus strand of CM051236.1, from coordinate 512,702,362 downwards.
AGTAATTCTAAAGGGAGGTTCCTTCCCCTTAGCAGAATAGGCTTGAACCACCGCCTGACGGATCCACTTGCTGATAGTGGATTTAGCCGGAGGCAAACCCTTCCTAGGCCCAGAAGAGAGAACGAAAAGAACATCAGACTTTCTGAAAGTCTCAGTGGCAACCAAATAGGACTTCAGAGCCCTGACCACATCCAGAGAATGCAGAGTCTTTTCCTTGGAATTAGCAGGATTAGGACACAATGAAGGCAATACAATGTCCTGATTGAGATGAAAGGCAGACACAACCTTAGGCAAGAAATCTGGCTTAAGCCGAAAAACCACCTTATCCTGATGTCTCTCAAAATAAGGAGGTTTGATGGAAAGCGCCGCTAGCTCAGAAACTCACCTTACAGAAGTAACAGCCACCAGAAAGGCTACCTTAAGAGTCAAAATGGGCAAGGGGGCCTCACGAATAGGCTCAAAGGGAGGCCCCTGCATAGCAGACAACACCAGATTCAGATCCCAGACTGGTAGTAAAGGCTTACGGGGTGGACGCACATGAGAAACCCCCTGGAAAAAAGTTTTAACCAGCCGGTGATTGCCAAAAGATCTTTGGAAAAAAATTGCCAGAGCTGAAACATGGCCTTTGAGGGTACTAAGTTGAAGGCCCAAGTCCAAACCATGTTGCAAGAATTCCAGAATCCTGGGAATAGAAAACACCCGACAGGGAAGAGACTTGGACTCACACCAGGCAATGTAAGCATGCCAGACCCTGTAATAGATGGAAGACGAGGACTTCTTCCTAGCCCGAATCATGGTATCAACAACAGAGGCAGGCAACCCCTTTTCCATCAATATGGAGCTTTCAGCAGCCAAGCCGTTAAAGCCAGCGTTTGTAAATTGGGGTGGTGTAGCTGCCCCGAGTGAGGAGATCTGGATACTTGGGCAAGACGTACTGGTCTACTGCCAACTGCACAACGTCTGCGAACCAAACCCTTCCTGGCCAACAAGGGGCCACCAGGATGGCTGGTACTCGCTTCTGGACTATCTTGCGTATGACCCGGCCCAGGAGAGAAAATGGAGGGAACACATAGAGAAGCCGAAACTCCGTCCAAGGAATTACCAGGGCATCCGTGGCCAAGGCCAGAGGATCCTGAGACAGAGAAACAAATCTGGGAAGTTTGTGATTGTGACGGGACGCAAACAGGTCCACGTCCGGGTGACCCCAGCGGTGACACAGGGAGAGAAACACCTGGTTGTTGAGGGACCATTCCCCCAGACGAGACGTCCCCCTGCTCAGGGAGTCTGCCTCCTGGTTCTCCACCCCTGGAAAGTAGACCGCAGAGATGCAGGGAACATGCTGTTCCGCCCAAGACAGGATCAGGGACACTTCCTTGAAGGCTTGTTTGCTCCGAGTTCCTCCCTGATGATTGATGTAGGCAACCACCGTCTGGTTGTCTGAGCGGATCTGAACAGCCCAACCCCGGAGATGGGTGGTTAGGCGAGAAAGAACCAACCTGATCGCCCTCAGTTCCAAGACGTTGATGGAAGCGTGAGCCTCTTGTAGGCCCCACCTACCCTGGAACCTCAGGGACTTCCAGAAGCCTCCCCAACCTGTCAGACTGGCATCTGTGGTGACTGTCTCACAGTACGGGGGCAGGAAGGTCTTGCCCCCCAGAAGGTTCCTTGAATCCAGCCACCACGAGAGGGACTGTCTGGCCAGAGTAGACAGAGCAAATTCCTGATCCAAGGACACAGGGTCCCGATCCCAAACTGACAAGAGGTGGAACTGAAGATGTCTCATGTGAAACTGAGCAAAGGGGACCATCTCGAAGCAGGACACCATCAGGCCCACCAACTGCATCCCCTGACGTATGGAGGGATGAGGACACGATAACAGAGCCCGAGCCTGCATCTGAAGACCCTCCACCTTCTGCTGAGGAAGGAACACCTTGACCTGAGGGGTATCCAGAGTCATGCCTAGAAAGGACCTCACCAAGGACGGGGACAGAGAAGACTTGGCATAGTTGATCACCCAGCCGAAGGACTGTAGAGTGGATGTCTGAGTGTCTTGCTCGGCCTGAGGAAAGGAGTTGGCCACAATCAGGATGTCGTCCAGGTAAGGAATGATGCGGATGCCCTTGTTCCATAGCAGCGCCATCACTCTCGCCAGCACCTTGGTGAACACCCAAGGTGCCGAGGTGATACTGAAGGGTAGAACCACAAACTGGTAATGCTGATCCTCCAGCGCAAACCTTAGAAATCTCTGATGACCTGTGAAGATAAACACATGAAGATAAGCATCCTTGATGTCCACAGCGGTCATGAAGTCGCCCGGGCGAATGGTACTGACGGCCAAGCGCAGCGTCTCCATGCGAAAATGCTTGAATCTGACAAATTTGTTGAGGCCCTTCAGATCCAGAATCGGCCTCAGAGAGCCGTCCTTTTTGGGGGCCGTGAAAAGATTGGAATAGTACCCCTGACCCCGTTCTAGATGGGGCACCGGACAAATGACTCCTGACTCTAACAGGCATTGAACCGCCAGCGCGACCCCTGAGCTGACAGGGGGTTTAAAGACATCCGGGACTTGATGAATCTTGGGGGCGACCAGGCTGCAAACTCTATCTTGTAACCGGAGGACACTACCTCCTGTATCTATCGGTCTGAGACATGAAGCCTCCAGACGTGAGCAAAGAGCCGAAGCCGTCCCCCCACCCGGATGGGTGAGGGCGCCCCTTCATGCCTGAGGGGGCTTGGGAGAGGGATTGGGCTTGGACCACGGGGCCTGCCACGGCCCCAAGAATCTCTACGACCACTGGGGAGAAGGGAGCCCCGGCCTCCTTTGGGAACACGAAAGGAAGGGAGGGGGGCAGAGGACCCCTGAAAGGGCCGAGCCTGTCTCCTACGCTGAGGCAGCCGGCCATCCTTGGCTAGAGCATCAAGATGCTCCCCAAATAGCTGCAGCCCCGCGAAGGGGAGACCAGTGAGAGCTTTCTTAGCAGCAGCAGCAGCTGCCCACTGGCGCAACCAGACAGAGTGGCGCATAGCCACCAAGAGCGCAGAGGCCCTACCTCACAGCCGCACAGCATCATCCATAGCAGTAAGGGTAAGGGCCACAAAATCAGAGCAAACCATGATGATTCTAAACTCCTCCCCCCCTCTACTAGCTAAGGCGCCAACCAGGAGGCTTTTGAGCAGAGACTTAAGGGCAATAGCTGTAATAGCAGCAGCACAGGTCGGGCGCAAGCCAGCCCCCACACAGTTAAAGGCATGGCAGGCCCATGCGCCTGTCCTCACCGTCCCTCAGAGTGGTAGTGTCAGGGGAAGGCATGACCGAAGTATTGGACAAGCCTAGCAAGGGAGCGTCCACTTCAGGGGAAATGACCACCTCTTAACAAGACCAGCAGGAAAGGGATACCTCTTATCTAAACCTTTGGGCACAGCAGGCAGCCTGTTAGGACGTTCCCATTATTTAAGCACCATAGTGGTGAAATGTCCTTGCTCAGGGAACTCCAGACGCTGTTTAACAGGACGAAACAGCTCACCCTGTTTCCTTTCAGCCTCCACAGGGGGGGCAATGTGCAGGATTTCAAAAATGTGAGACAGTAAATATGAATCCCCACACTCAGGGTCACTGTCACAAACCTCCTGCTGGTCCCCAGAGGAGTCAGAGTCCTGAGGCAGTTCTCCTTCCTCCAGGGAATAATTTCCAGTAGTGGCATCAACTTCCTCATACTCCACAGTATGGCGTGAGGGAGTAGAGGTCAGGTGCCGCTTCTTGCCAGAGGCCTTCCTAGGAACAGTCCTGGCAAGCTGCCACTCAATGCTGGCCACCAGCAAAGCAAAATCAGAATGTGACTCCCTGCCAACATTTCCCTCACTGGGGCCCAATTGCAGAAGCGGGGGGGGGGGGGGGGGGTAGGTGAAGCCGAGGGATGCGCCGAGCTGGGAAGCGAAGCAGGCAACGTAGCTTGGAGTGCAAGGACACTTTGAGCGCACGGCACGCACACCGCACATGGAACACAGCCGGGCTTGTCCCGAAGGACCCCCAAGCACGCTATCCCCAGAAGCCTCAATATGGTGATTAGCACAGGCGCAATAGGCCAGCAGTGGGTAATGGCTACACAAAGCCCCCTGGGATGCCCCCAGAAGTCAGTGAAGGGGGGAAAGAGGGGGAGGAAGGAGTGGAGCCGGGAGATACCACAACCCAAGGGTATCCTGCCTGAAAGACATAAGTAAAAAGACAAATAAGCATCCCTCAGCACATACACCCCAATGCAATAAAAAAACCCCAAGGGGGACTCATGGACCAAAGACACCGCAGGGTCGGTAGGCACAGACCGAAGGATAAGGCGACCCACCGTAGTAAGTAGCGCCGCAGCCAGAAAGGGAGAAACCCAGACGCGCAGTGTCTAAAATGGCGCCCGCAGAGGTACCTCGAGGGATGGGCAGCGAGGAGACGATGCGGTACGCGTCAGCACCCGGCCCCACCCCCCCCACCGAAGAGCGCGAAAACGGCTCTCACGTTATCCGGCCAGCGCCATGACAAAGCGCCCACAGCCGCGGAACGCAGTACAAAGCGGCGTGGCCGTAAAAACACACAAATACACAGAAAAACACCACAAAAATCACCACTACCACCCGCCCCCCCCCCTTCCGAACGAAGTCCGAGGTGGGGGGGGGGGGAGGTCGAAGAGAGGGAGATGAGCCCAAGGCAACGGCGAGCAGCCATGGTCAGGGAGGAGGGGGGGAACCCCAAAAGAAAATAAGGGGACCATTCCCTAACAACTCACCCCCTCAGAAGCCAAACTCTGCATCCCTATTAGGCTCACCATAAAGCCTATGGCCGGCTACCCTTTGTGTTACAGGGTCTGCGGCTTGGAGAACTTGACCCTAGTGCTCTTCTACCTTCACCCGATCTGTCAGCCGAGGCTGGGAGGCAGTGAGGGTCCAGAAACGGATGGACATAGACTTGCAGGGCCGCAGGCTTGGTTGCCCCGCTCACCTGCGCAAGAGAGAGAGCCATCTTCTAACTTCGCAGTATCACTGCAGTTAACTCTGGGAACTTGTTGGTTAATCCCGTTTTATAGTGAGCCGGGACATGCCACAGCTTCCTGCAGTACCACTGCGCCACCTGGTGGCGGAATAACCCATCTGTTATGAATACCGAAGGGGGCCGTGCCATGCATTTAAGAAAATCTGGATGCACATTGTGTGAAACATCCAGAGTCGCCCCATACACTTACCTTGTTTCCCGGTCCAACGGAGCATGCGCGAGCCATGGCCGCATTCCCGCTATCCCTCTAGCAGGGCGCGCCCCCCGCACCGGGCATTTGTGAATGCCACGCTCCGTGTTAGAGGGTAGCAGGGGATGCGGCCGTCAGCACATTCAGAACTGTTCGCCTTAGACGATGTGACGTCAGCGGATCCAAGCGTGCTGACTGGACGAGCGGCCGTGCATGCGCAGTAGGACCGGGAAGAGGCGAGTTTGTTCGGGCGATCTGGGAGGTCTCACACAGCGGGGCATCCCCGATCAGGGGAAAGCACCAAAACCCAGGATAGTCAAAATCTTTAAATATGTTAAGAGGCAGATTTATCATAGGATACGTACGGATCTCCCGAGCTGCATGTGCGGTGGGAGCGCGGCGTTCCTCCCCAGCAGTTGCCGGAATTCCTCCCTGAGTCGGGCCAGCGCTTGCCTCTTCCCGGCTTTCTTCTCCTCGGCTTGTTTCAGGAGCAGGTCGCGCTCCCGCTTTTGCTTGGCGTCCTCTATGCTGCAGGTGAAGCACACGAGTCATTACAGCGTCCATAGAGGTAGAGCTTAAAGAAGAACTCTACCAAACACCATCAAAACATTCACAGCAAGGTGGCAACTTATAAAATGTGGGGAGCGTTCTTCTTAAAGTGGACCAAAACCCAGGACTTTGACTATCCTGGGTTTTGGTCCTTTCCCCTGATCGGGGATGCCCCGCTGTGTGAAACCCCCCAGATCGCTGATACCGACTCACCTCTTCCTGGTCCTATGGCGCATGTGCGGCTGCTCGTCCGATCAGCGCGCTCAGAGCCTCTGACGTCACATTGTCTAAGCCCAGTGGCTCCGAGCACACTGGCGGCCGCATTCCCTGCTTCTCTCTAACAGGGAGCGTGACCGCGCCGACTATTCACAAATGCCTGGCGCGGGCACGTGGCCTGCTAGAGGGATAGCGGGGATGTGGGCGTGATTCGTGCATGAGCCGTTGGACCAAGAAACAAGGTAAGTGTATGGGGTGACCTGGGGGGTTTCACACAGCGGGGCATCCCAATTTTGGATGCCCTGGGGGAGGGATTCAATCAGCCAGGGAATCTACTGCCGTGAGTTTTGGTCCACTTTAAAGTGGATCAAAAGCCGCCAAGGAGTCTATAAGTCTCCAAGGCTGTCTGATTTCCCCCCCCCCGGGGCATCCAGATTCGTGATGCCCTTCTATGTGAAGTCCGCTGTAGAGCTCATCTTTAGAGATGGGTGAACCCGAGCCGCAAAGCTGACTGATGGGCTTTTAAAGTGGATCAAAACCCTGGGGAACCAAAATCGACATGCCCCTGTGTGAAACGCCCCAGGTGGCCCATAAACTCACCTTCTTTTCCGGGCCAACTGCACATGAGCGAGCTGTGGCCGCATCTCTGCTATCCCTCTAGCAGGGGGCATGCCCACACCAGGCATGCTCCTTGTTAGAGGGTAGTGGGGGATGCGGCTGCCAGCGACCTCCCGCTGATTGGACGAGGGGCTGTGCATGCGCCGTAGGACCGGGAAGAGATGAGTTTGTTCAGGCGACCTGGGGGGTTTCACACAGTGGGGCATCCCTGATCGGGGTGCCCTGGGGGCAAGAACCAAAACCGAGGATAGTCAAAACCCTGGGTTTTGGTCCACTTTAATTTGGCCCCAGCTGGGACTACAAAAAGATGGCCGCCGACTCAAATGAGTGAGGACACATCTAGTGCCAGCACTGCAGCTGTGAAATGTCCTCACTCATGGGAGATGGCGACCATCTTTTTGTAGCCCCGGCTGGGGCCAAATTCAAATGCCGCAGCTGAGGAAGAGGATCGGGGCTTACTGCTGCGCACTCTGCGCCCCTCGCCACAGCCACCCCCCAAAGTTCGGGTCACCATTGATTTCAATGGGGAAAAGGCTCGGGTCCCCAAACCAGAACATTTATTAAATGTTTGGCCAAACTTGCCAGACCCAAAATTTGGGGGGTTCACCCAACACTACTCATCTTCGCCCCAATCCAAAGGCTTATGTGGAAGCTGCGGCCGCTGTCTGCCATACCTCTAGCTGGGCATACGCAAGGCATTTGTGAATGGCCGACGGGGGGGGGGCACGCACCGTGTCAGAGGGTTCCGGAAATGCAGGGGGAGGGGCAGATTGGGGGTGTCCCACTGTGTGAAACCCCCAGAAAGCCCCAAACAACTCACCTCACCCTGCTCCTACGGCGCATGCGCACTCCTCCAATCAGCGCGGACAGACAAACTTGAATATAGGACGGACAAGCTGAGCACGCCCGCAGCCGCCTCTCGCGCTTCCCTCTAACAGGGAGAGCGCCCGCGCCGGCCATTCACAAACGGCTGGTGTGGGTGCGCGCCCTGCTAGAGGGAAGCGCGAGAGGCGGCCGCGGCCCGTTGGAACGGGGAGAAGGTAAGGTTTGTGGGCGTCCTGGGGGGTTTCACACAGCGGGGCACCCCCGATCGGGGAGGGAGCTGATTGGCCCGGGAATCTTATAGATCAGCGGTGGGTGTTGGTCCACTTTAAAGAATTCTTGGATTAAAAGTTACGTTTTACTTCACCCTCAAGCTGGTCATTTCACTGTTGGATTTCTTCTCGCCTTTAGCCAGGAAAAAAGGACATTTACCTGTAAGCATTTGGGTCCTCAATATCCTCGGCAGGCCTCTCCCTCTCCTGATTAATCTGGAAGATTAATTAGATAGAACACATTTATTCATTAAAGTGTGAACAGCTCTCTTTCTTATGTGAGTTTAAAGATGTAAAAATGGCTGCGACACCCAATATTTCAAGGTTAGGTTATAGAATATATGAATACTGCATTTTTCGCACTATAAGACGCACCCAACGTTTAGAGGGAGAAAATAGAGAAAACTAAATTCTAGACCTATTTCTGAAGTAGGGGAAAATATGATTTGAATTAATATTTGCTGCACATTAATCTCCAATATTTCTACTAGAGAATAATATTATAAATATCGCAAATACTAATAATCACACAGCAGGGCATCCCAAGTCTGGATGTCCTAGGGACAAGGACCTATCACCAGGATAGTAAAATTACTGGTGAAAAGTTCACTTTAGGAGCTACAACTCCCAGCAGGGATATACAACTTCTCAGTAGTCCAGGAAGGCAGTGCAGCCCCAGCATATGGGACATGCTGGGAGTTGTAGTTCCTCAGCAGCCCAGGAAGTCACAAATGCTCAGCACATTTTCGCTCCATAAGACACACTGGACTTTTTGTAGAAACTAAATGCGTGTTATAGAGAGGAAAAATACAGGGAGTATATATATATATATATATATAATATAAATATGTAATCGCCGAGGTGCAGGGCCAGTCAAGTGTTCAAAAGAATGGGATAGGTGGTGCAGTGGCTCAGGGGGAATCTAGAAAGATGGAGGGTCACTGGTCAGGGGTATATAGAAAGGTGGAGGGTCACTGGTCAGGGATATATAGAAAGGTGGAGTGTCACTGGTCAGGGGGATATAGAAAGGTGGAGGGTCACTGCTCAGGGGGATATAGAAAGGTGGAGGGTCACTGCTCAGGGGGATATAGAAGGGTGGAGGGTCACTGCTCAGAGGAATCTACAATGATGATGTGTCACTTCTCAGGGAGATATAGAAAGGTACTGCTCCGGGCAATATAGAAGGGTGGAGGTTCACTGCTAAGGGGGATATAGAAAGGTGGAGGGTCACTGCTCAGTTGGATCTAGAAAGGTGGAGGGTCACTGGTCAGAGGATTCTAGAAAGGTGGAGGGTCACTGCTCAGTTGGATCTAGAAAGGTGAAGGTACAGGTAGCAGTGTTTGATATGTGTCAGCCATAATGGCATTATCCTAGGAAGGTTGGGGGTATAGCAGGTGTTTCACCTTGAGTGCGGTCCTCAGTTGGCATATTCTACACACAGTGAGTATGAAATACCCGTGAATATCCGCCACAGGGAAATTCTAGGCCTAGCGGATATCTGGACTTACCCTTGGAGAAGGTACTTTTGCTTTCTTGGCTTTCAGGTCCCGCTCAATGTCCTCCATGGACAGGATGCTAAAGGTAAAGATGTTGGCGTCGCCCCCGCAGGTCACCAGATACTGGTTATCAAAACTGGAGCTGAGAGCCTGAACGGTGCCATATTGGTTGTCGTGGACTCCGAGCGACCAATAGCTGCCCATGGATGAGAGCAAGGGGTCGTTGGGCTGAAGAGGGTAGACGCGCACCGCGCCGTCCTGCATCCCACAAAACAGCAGCTGCCTGTTGGAGCTGCGGAAGAAAAACACCCATCAAATCAATTTAATTAATTAATAACACATTTCATTTTGACTTTCAGTTCTGTGTAACCTCATGTGGTCAGATCTAACAAGCTCCGCTATTACGTGAACCTGTGACGGACCATTCACCATCCTGTAATGTGCAATGGCTCAATGGACAAGTCTCCTGCCTGTGTCGGCTCCAGGGCATCCCCGGGCACATGGGCGCAGGCTCCTTGGCTGATGGTAAGGGAATGCAGCCTGATCAGCAACTGCTCTTGAAACGAACTGAGTCATATTAAAAAACATTTTCCACGTGGTAGTTGGTTGCTATTAGGGCTGCTCTGGTTAATGCGTACCTGAAATGCATCTTATGGATGGGGTTGGAGCCGGTGTCCTGGATGGGCAGGGCTCTTAGTGGCTCATCTCTCCTGGATGAAGGCTCCTCCATTTGTTCTTCACTTTTGGAAAACTCGCAGAGGTAGAGAAACCCGGAATCATATCCACCCTGCAAAATAGCAGAGGAAACGAATGGGCCAAGTGCTTCCACGCGGGTGCAAAACAAACTACAAGCACATTGAGGCCGATGCCCTGTGTGTCCAATCAGGATTCTCGCTCTGGGGCATCTGTTCCAATTCTGCCCTAGAGTAGAAGCAGGGCCACTGCTCAGGGCAATCTAGAAAGGTGGAGGGTCACTTCGCAGAAGGATCTAGCTCAGGGCAATCTATAAAGGTGGAGGGTCACTGCCCAGGGCAATATAAATACAACTCCCAGCAGGGAAATACAACTTCTCAGTAGTCCAGGAAGGCATTGCAGTTTCAGCATATGAGACTTTCTGGGAGTTGTAGTTGTAGTTTCTTTAGCAGCCCAGGAAGTCACAAATGCTTAGCACATTCGCTCTATAAGACGCACAGACAGACCCCCCCCCCCCCCCGACATTTTCTGGAGAAATAAATGCGTCTTATGCGAGCAAAAATACAGTGTGTGTATGGAGGGTCACTGCCCAGGGCAATCTAGAAAGGTGGAGGGTCACTGCCCAGGGCAATCTAGAAAGGTGGAGGGTCACTGCCCAGGGCAATCTAGAAAGGTGGAGGGTCACTGCCCAGGGCAATCTAGAAAGGTGGAGGGTCACTGCCCAGGGCAATCTAGAAAGGTGGAGGGTCACTGCTTAGGGCAATGTAGGAAAAAATGAGGGTCACTGGTCGGCGGGATCTAGAAAGGTGGAGGGTCACTGGTCGGCGGGATCTAGAAAGGTGGAGGGTCACTGGTCGGCGGGATCTAGAAAGGTGGAGGGTCACTGGTCATGGGGATCTAGAAAGGTGGGTGGTCACTGGTCACGGAGATCTAGAAAAGTGTAGGGTCACTGGTCACGGGGATCTAAAAAGGTGGAGGTTCACTGGTCATGGGGATCTAGAAAGGTGGAGGGTCACTGGTCAGGGGGATCTAGAAAGGTGGAGGGTCACTGGTCACGGGGATCTAGAAAGGTGGAGGGTCACTGGTCACGGGGATCTAGAAAGGTGGAGGGTCACTGGTCACATGGATCTAGAAAGGTGGAGGGTCACTGGTCACATGGATCTAGAAAGGTGGAGGGTCACTGGTCGGCGGGATCTAGAAAGGTGGAGGGTCACTGGCCAGGGGGATCTAGAAAGGTGGAGGGTCACTGGTCACGGAGATCTAGAAAAGTGTAGGGTCACTGGTCACGGGGATCTAGAAAGGTGGAGGGTCACTGGTCAGGGGGATCTAGAAAGGTGGAGGGTCACTGGTCAGGGGGATCTAGAAAGGTGGAGGGTCACTGGTCACGGAGATCTAGAAAAGAGTAGGGTCACTGGTCACGGGGATCTAGAAAGGTGGAGGGTCACTGGTCAGGGGGATCTAGAAAGGTGTAGGGTCACTGGTCACAGGGATCTAGAAAGGTGGAGGGTCACTGGTCGGCGGGATCAAAGGTGTAGGGTCACTGGTCAGGGGGATCTAGAAAGGTGGAGGGTCACTGGTCACGGAGATCTAGAAAAGTGTAGGATCACTGGTCACGGGGATCTAAAAAGGTGGAGGTTCACTGGTCACGGGGATCTAGAAAGGTGGAGGGTCACTGGTCAGGGGGATCTAGAAAGGTGTAGGGTCACTGGTCACGGAGATCTAGAAAAGTGTAGGGTCACTGGTCACGGGGATCTAGAAAGGTGGAGGGTCACTGGTCACGGGGATCTAGAAAGGTGGAGGGTCACTGGTCACGGAGATCTAGAAAGGTGGAGGTTCACTGGTCACGGGGATCTAGAAAGGTGGAGGGTCACTGGTCACGGGGATCTAGAAAGGTGGAGGGTCACTGGTCACGGGGATCTAGAAAGGTGGAGGGCCACTGGTCACGGAGATCTAGAAAAGTGTAGGGTCACTGGTCACGGGGATCTAGAAAGGTGGAGGGTCACTGGTCAGGGGGATCTAGAAAGGTGTAGGGTCACTGCTCACGGGGATCTAGAAAGGTGGAGGGTCACTGGTCAGGGGGATCTAGAAAGGTGGAGGGTCACTGGTCACGGAGATCTAGAAAAGTGTAGGGTCACTGGTCACGGGGATCTAAAAAGGTGGAGGTTCACTGGTCACGGGGATCTAGAAAGGTGGAGGGCCACTGGTCAGGGGGATCTAGAAAGGTGGAGGGTCACTGGTCAGGGGGATCTAGAAAGGTGGAGGGTCACTGGTCACATGGATCTAGAAAGGTGGAGGGTCACTGGTCACATGGATCTAGAAAGGTGGAGGGTCACTGGTCACATGGATCTAGAAAGGTGGAGGGTCACTGGTCACATGGATCTAGAAAGGTGGAGGGTCACTGGTCACATGGATCTAGAAAGGTGGAGGGTCACTGGTCACGGGGATCTAGAAAGGTGGAGGGTCACTGGTCACGGGGATCTAGAAAGGTGGAGGGTCACTGGTCAGGGGGATCTAGAAAGGTGGAGGGTCACTGGTCACGGGGATCTAGAAAGGTGGAGGGTCACTGGTCATGGGGATCTAGAAAGGTGGAGGGTCACTGGTCAGGGAAAATTTTCAACAACCCAAAATAGTTTCTGGTGCTGCGGGGTAATACTCAGTGATGTAACTAAATGTGATGGGGCCCCGGTGCGAATTTTAAAGAGGAACAACGCTCAGGAATTTCACTTTCCCGTGTGTTGTTCCTTCGTACGGCAGCATCCCGAATTGGGATGCGCCGCTGTGTATGTATTCCCCCAGGTCGCCCGATCAACTCACCTTCCAGTTGCTTCCACAGAGTAGGCGCGAACTGAAAGCGAGTGTGCTGATTGGCCGAGCAGCCCACTCAGCCAATCAGCGCGCTCGCTGCCACTCGGCTCCCTTCAGCACCACTGAAAACACCCGAGCGTTGCAGAAAGGAGCCGAGTGCACCGCCAGCCGCATACCCCGCTCACCCTGCAGCCGAGAGGTATCTGCGCCCCTCGTTCAGAAAGGCCGGTCACAGGCGCATGCATGGCTATAGGTGAGCGGAGATGCGGCCTCAGCGCATTGACGCGGCAAGGATTCGGGACAAGGTGAGTGGATCTGGGCATCTGTGGGGTTTCACGCTGTGGGGCATCCCAATTCCTCCAAGGAAAGAAACTTGGACTGCCCAGGAGGCTTTTAGACTTTAGGGCCTCCGAAGCTCCTCTTTACCAAACACACCGCGATCGCCCTGGGAATCTATAAAATTCCTGGGCCGATCTATTCCCTCCCCCCGGGGCATCCAAAATTGGGATGCCCCGCTATGTGAAACCCCCCAGATCGCCCCATACACTTACCTTGCTTCCCGGTCCAACGGCGCATGTGCGAGCCGCGGTTGCATCCCCGCTATCCCTCTAGCAGGGCACGTGCCTGCACCAGGCATTTGTGGATGGCCAGCGCAGGCACGCTCCCTGTTAGAGAGAAGCGGGGTGGGGGGGGGGGGCGCCAGCGTGCTCGGAACCACTGGCCTCAGACGAAGCCTTAGACGACGTGACATCAGTGGCTCCGAGCGCGCTGATTGGGCGAGCCGCCATGCATGTGCTGTAGGACTGGGAAGAGGTGAGTTACTTTCGGTGATCTGGGGGGTTTCACGCAGCCCCGATCGGGGTTCCCCCGTGGAAAAGGACCAAAGCTCAGGATAGTCAAACTTTAAGTGGTCCACTTTAAATGGGGCCCCCATCACGGCTCATACAGTAAGTGATGTGAACTCAATTGGATGCTGCTAAACAACTAAAGGCTGAAGAAGAGACGAATGGCGCCTCCTTTATGTAAATGATGCCAAGTCAGCACAACTATAATAAATATGGTAGAGGCTAAACATTAATGGGACCCCCTGACCTTCTGGGCCCTGGTGCGGTTGCATCCCCTGCGCCCCCCTCAAGTTACGCCCCTGGTAATACTCTTAATACCATAGAGAGCCAGAACTTTCCAGGAGAAGCATAGAAGCCGCACAGGATGGGACTCGGGTCCTTGGGAACATAGAGTTCTGGAAGCTCCTCCTCTTCGTCCTCAGGTGGTTCCTGTAAGTCCTCCTCGGTGAGCTCCGCCCCTTGCTCCTTCTTCTGCTGTAGCCGGCCCTGGTGCTCCTTCAGCTTCTGCTGCCTCTTCTTCTGTATGCGGGCCAGCTGCTCCTCTCTCTGAGGGGATGACAATGAGTTAGAGGCCTTCTTTAAAGGAGCAGTATCGCAAATTTTTCTTGGTGACATATTTAAATGGTACTTTGAATGTAGGTAGGTGTTGGAGTAAGAATGACAAATGTAGAAAAAAATGATGTGTGTGTTGTGCAGCTGGAGACTAATAGCTCATGTTTATGTCTGCTGAGTGTCGGGGCCCGACACTCTGGCCTGTTCCACGCTGAGGAGAGGGGGAAACAATGTAACAAAGTATCAGCTGTTCAGTGCTGGCAGCCGTCCAGCATAAGATAACAACATTGCCTGGCCAGAACTTATATATCTAAAACAGAGAGAAAAGCTCTAGAAGTCATTTAGCTGAGTTTGACAGTTTCCCCTTCATGTTGGCTCTGCTGCAGAATCTTTCAGTTTACCATTTTCTCTTTCATATTCTTACAACACATTTTTCCATATGATATTTCTTTCAGCTTTGTGTGTTTTGAGCAAAGCCCAACCCAGGATTTTCACTATCTGGAGTTTTGTTTTGTGCCCCTAGGGGCATCCCGACTTGGGATGTCCTGATATGTGAAATCCCCAAGTTCGCCTGTGAAAACGTACCTTTCCCTGTCCCACAGCGCATGCGCGCGCTCTCATCCAATCAGCTCTGTTTGCACGCAGATGGGGAGCCTGAGCAGTAACCTTCCTGGCCGCCCGGCCTGTCTAAATGACTATCTGTGTGAGCGCGCCAGAAAAATGGGGGGATCTGTGGTTATCCAGGGGTCGTTTCACACAGTGGGGCATCCCGATTTAGAATGCCCAAGGGGCAAGGTCAATGGCCGGGTCTTATAGACTTCAGGGTCGGCCACTCAGGGTTTTGTTCCACTTTAATACCTTTAGATTTTCCTGCACAGTTATTCAAAGAAGAATTTCAGTCATTTTCAGTCAGTTTAGTTTATTTTGTATAGATTTTACACATTTGAGTCACCTGGTCTCACCTCACACACAAACAGCCGTTACCACTGATTACAGTCTCAGCCTCTGAGGTAAAGTGTTGCTAGGAGACCAGTGGGCTAAATGAAGCAGCTCACTAAATACAACCCAGCAGATCCCCCTATTCAGCAAATGGACTGAGCCATTGTCATTATACAATTTAAAAGAAAGGCAGATATTTTTTCCTTTTTCTATCGCCACATTATTTATACACATGTTAGAAGCTATTGTGTGGCGATACTGCTCCTTTAAGAGACATTACTGAAGACACAAGAGCCACTATGTAAATTGCACCAGGTTTCCCTTAAAAGCAGCAGCCGCATCCCCTCTATCCCTCTAGCAGGGCACGTGCCTGCACCAGGCATTTGTGAATGGCCGGCGAGGGCACGCTCCCTGTTAGAGGGAAGAGTTTATATTAACTCCCCAATACCTGCAATGTTCCTTTTTAAAGTGGACAAAAACCCAGGATTTTGACTATCCTGGATTTTGGTCCCCGATCAAGGTGTGTAAAACCCCCCAGAACGCCCGATTGCACTCACCCTTCCTTGGTTCTACCGCGCATGTGCAGCCTCTCATCCAATCAGCTCGCTCGGATCCGCTCACGTCAGCTCATCTAAGCCTTCATCTAAGTGAGCGGATCCGAGCGCGCTGGTGGCTGCATCCCCCCACTACCCTCTGGCCACGCCGGCCATTCACAAATGCCTGGTGCAGGCACGCGCCCTGGGCGCTAGAGGGATAGCGGGGATGCGGCCGCTGCTCGCGCATGTGCCATTGGACCGGGAACGAAGGTGAGTTTATGGGCGACCTGGTGGGGTTTCACAAAGTGGGGCATCCCGATTCTGGATGCTCGGGGGGGGGGGGGGGATCAAGCAGCCCTTATAGATTCCCGGGCTGATCTCTGTTGGTTTTGGCCCACTTTAATATAAGACCCTGTCTTACTTTAGAGAGGGGGGGTGTACTGGTTTATTACGAATACACCACAGGTCCCAATCTCCAAACCAGGTAGGTTTCAGAGAACTGAACACTGCTGGGAACGGCAGTGAGTGTTTCTTGTTCTCGGCTCCTTTAAAGCGGACCAAAACCTACCGAACTTGTGAAATACATTTGGCCAAAGCCCCTGCCGATACGCTCTTATTAGGATGTAGAGCTAGATATGGATATTTTCGCTTCAAATTCGAATCAACCTTGAACACTGTTTTTTTGTTGCTGTCCCTCTCTGTAATATGTCAGGTGATCAGTCATTACATCGGTGTGGCTATGACATCATCCCCAAACACAACAGTGGCAATGAATGGAGGAGGCGGAGCTTTACAGCTAAAACAGGCGCCATTAGAGTGAAGCAGGAGCAGGGGAAATTGGCAAAAGGTGCTTTTCATTGGGGGAGCAAATCAGGGGATGATCATTAAAAATGTGGGTTTTGGTCCGCTTGAAATAATAGACCAATCCTTGTGCTGCAGTCGCGCGTCACACGGGTCTCTAGCGCAGTTGGCTGCTCGTACCTCAATCTTGGACTTGATGCTGCTGAATCGGAAGTAGCTGAGCGGCAGCCCGGAGATCTGGTATGTAGATAGAGGATCGGCCCTCTGGGTGGCCGGGGCCTGAATCTCCACCGCAAATCCATTGTCACACAGGACCAGCAACGCGTTCTCCTCCTGCGGCCAACAAAGAAAAAGGCTTCGGTCACCAGGATGTGTACAAGTTTAAAGCAGACCTTCAGCATCATTCAATAAAAAACCCAAACCCTTAAAAAAGCAATCAACAATCAATCAGCATCTAAACCCAGGATACTGACTATTTCTATTCTTTCTTTCTGTCCTTCTGTCTGTTTCATCTTTTTTTCTGCCATTCCTTTTCTCTCTCTTTCCTGTTTGTTCTTTGTTTGCTTTTTTTCTCTTAATTCGGTTCTTTCCATTTGTTTTTTTATGTTTCTTTTTTTCTTTCCCTTTCTTTTTTCTATTTTTGTTGTTCATTTTCTCTTTCTTTCCATATTTTTTTAATTCCTTCTACGTTTTTATTCTTTACTTCTCTTTTTTCCGTCAGTCCTTCTATTGTCTAGTCTTCTAATATTAATGTCTTTCTATTTTCTAGCAGTAGTCACCACACATGCAACTTTATCGCCATGATACTGCACCCCAAGGGGTCCACTGAGAATCTATCACCCGCATAAACCTGCAGCCGGCCCTACCCGGCCCAGTCAAAATCCTGGGTTTTGGTCCACTTTAAAATAAAAATCACCAAAAAAACATCATTGTCAAAATGGAGACAGTAGAGCCTCCCGTAAGCCGAGCCACTCACGTGTGTTGGTGGAGACCAGTGCAATTCCTTTACTGGCCCCGGCACGCGGACGAAGCCCACGGGCTCATAGGTGTCACCCACAGCGAAGAAGAAGACTGTTTTGTCCACACTCTGAAAGAAAAGAGCAGAGACACAAATACAATAAAATACTGGAAACATAGAACAGATTAAAAAAAAAGAATCTCTATTGGCATAAACAGTGCAATACTAAAAATAACCACATAAATAGAAAAACAATGGGCTACTTACACTGTACATAAACAATATTAGAGATTAGGTTGTAATTGCAAACCATGGACCAGGAAAAAGGAGCAGGATCCTCTTCCTCTCCCTCCTGATGAAGCTTCAGACACCGAAACATTGAGGGTTTCTGGTGTCATTTCCACTAGGTTCTGGAGGGTTTCTGGAGACCTCTCTACTAGGTTTTGTCGTGTAAATCTTCATCAGGAGCAGGATCCTCCTCCTCTCCCTCCTGATGAAGCTTCAGACACCGAAACGTTGAGGGTTTCTAGAGTCCTCTCCACTAGGTTTCGGCTTGTAAATCTTCATCAGGAGCAGGATCCTCCTCCTCTCCCTCATAATGTAGCTTCACACACAGAAACGTTGAGGGTTTCTGGTGTCATTTCCACTAGGTTTCGTCATGTAAATCTTCATCAGGAGCAGGGTCCTCCTCCTCTCCCTCATAATGTAGCTTCACACACAGAAACGTTGAGGGTTTCTGATGTCATTTCTACTAGGTTTCGTCATGTAAATCTTCGTCAGGAGCAGGATCCTCCTCCTCTCTCTCCTGATGAAGCTTCACACACAGAAACATTGAGTGTTTCTGGGGTCATTTCCACTAGGTTTCGGCATGTAAATCTTCATCGGGAGCAGGATCCTCTACCTCCTGACGAAGCTTCAGACACTGAAACGTTGAGGGTTTCTGGTGTCATTTCCACTAGGTTTCATCATGTAAATCTTCATCAGGAGCAGGATCCTCCTCCTCCCTCATAATGTAGCTTCACACACAGAAACGTTGAGGGTTTCTGGTGTTATTTCCACTAGGTTTCGGCATGTAAATCTTCGTCAGGAGCAGGATCCTCTTCCTCTCCCTCCTGACGAAGCTTCACACACCGAAACGTTAAGGGTTTCTGGTGTCCTTTCCACTAGGTTTTGGCGTGTAAATCTTCAGGAGCAGGATCCTCTTCCTTTCCTCCTGATAAAGCTTCAGACACCGAAACGTTGAGGGTTTCTGGTGTCCTTTCCACTAGGTTTCGGCGTGTAAATCTTCTTCAGGAGCAGGATCCTCTTCCTTTCCTCCTGATAAAGCTTCACACACCGAAACGTTGAGGGTTTCTGGTGTCCTTTCCACTAGGTTTCGGCATGTAAATCTTCGTCAGGAGCAGGATCCTCTTCCTCTCCCGCCTGACGAAGCTTCACACACCGAAACGTTGAGGGTTTCTGGTGTCATTTCTACTGGGTTTGGCATGTAAATCTTCGTCACGAGCAGGATCCAGTTCCTCTCCCTCCTGACGAAGCTTCGCACACTGAAATTTTGAGGGTTTCTGGTGTCATTTCCACTAGGTTTTGGTGTGCAAATCTTCATCAGGAGCAGGATCCTCCTCCTCTCCCTCCTGACAAAGCTTCACACACTGAAACGTTGAGGGTTTCTGGTGTCATTTCCACTAGGTTTCGTCATGCAAATCTTCGTCAGGAGCAGGATCCTCTTTCTTTCCTCCTGGTAAAGCTTCACACACCAAAACGTTGAGGGTTTCTGGTGTCCTTTCCACTAGGTTTCGGCATGTAAATCTTCATCAGGAGCAGGATCCTCTTCCTCTCCCTCCTGACGAAGATTCACACACCGAAACGTTGAGGGTTTTTGGTGTCATTTCCATTAAGTTTTGTCATGCAAATCTTCGTCAGGAGCAGGATCCTCTTCCTTTCCTTCTGATAAAGCTTCAGACACCAAAACGTTGAGGGTTTCTGGTGTCCTTTCCACTAGGTTTCAGCGTGTAAATCTTCTTCAGGAGCAAGATCCTCTTCCTTTCCTCCTGATAAAGCTTCAGACACAGAAACATTGAGGGTTTCTGGCGTCCTTTCCACTAGGTTTTGGCATGTAAATCTTCATCAGGAGCAGGATCCTCTCCCTCCTGACGAAGCTTCACACACTGAATCGCTGAGGGTTTCTGGTGTCATTTCCACTAGGTTAGGCATGTAAACTTTCATCAGGAGCAGCATCCTCTTCCTCTGCCCCCTGATGAAGCTTCACACACTGAAACATTGAGGGTTTCCACTAGGTACTCTGCTTGTCAGCTTGCTTATTCTCTGCGACATTCTCTGTATATTTATTCCACACTACTGATGTCTATGTATTTTGTAATCGTTCTTATTCTGGTTACCTAAGTTTGTTCTTTAAGTATCAGAACAGTGCCTCCCGACATATGTACCTTAGCGCCACCTAGAGGTCAACTTTGGCATTATCTTTGCATATTATGCCCGTGTTCTCTTTTTTGTAAGCCATTATTTATCTCTATGTACATTATCCAGTCACTAGCATTAAATTATTTTTTGCATAGCCTTGTGTCTGGGTGTTCATAACATATAGCCTTTTGTCTTTATTTACACTGTACACCCTGCATACAAAAACAACATGTAGTCAATACGGTTTCTTTTTCTATTACTGTAAGGAAGAAGCATCAGCCATGACAGGCATGGGAATAGGCCATTCCGCTTTTACAGGGGAGGAGTGCTCAATACTCAATACTAGCCGCTTGTCTCCTAAGCCAGCCCGCATTGCAATGACAGGAGACGCTCTTGCCCATCCTGCATTGTTCTGGGCGGATATTACAGTAGTTAAAGTGAGTCAAACCCCACGCCACCAGGCCCTGGAATCTAAAAGATTGTATGTGTGTCTAGGGGGCGCCATCCTGAGATCTTGCACGTTACGAGCGACACTTACCCCAAGGCCGGCCCATTCCCTTTACCCAATGAAGCCCCTATGCAGGACGCAAGGCAGTGCCATAACCAGGACTAAGGGCTGTTAGCTAGGAGCACATTGGCCATTGGGAGAGACTTTCTGTTGGTCCTTTTATTCTTTTCTTTCTTACTTTCTTTCCTTCTTTTTTTCCATTTATTCATTGTTTCTTTATTTTATCTGACATTCCTTTTCATTCGTTCTATTCTTTCTGCCTTTCTTTATCGTTCTTTTTTCTGTCAGTCTTCTATTCATTCCTTTCTTTATAGTCTTTTTTTTCTTTTCTTTCCTTCTGTTCTTTGTTTTTTTCTTTCATCAGTTCGTCCAGCCATTCCTTTTCTGGACGAACTGATGAAAGAAAGCAGGCAATCTTTTTTTTTTTTTTTTAAAAAGGGTTTAATCCTTTTTTTAAAACTGACGAGCTCCTGTGGGAGGCTATTAGAGTTCTTATGGTAGAGAAGGAGATTTAACCTTTTTTTTCCAGAGGGGGCGCCCCTTCCTATGTTTTGTCCAGTTTTATATTCGTACTTGTCCCCCCTCTAGTCATCTTCTCGCATGGTTAAATACATCTCTTCATAGTTAATGTCCCCCCATTCCCCCCTCAGTTTGTGGCTCTCCTCCGCACCTTGGTTTATATGAATGTTTAACATTGACCCTTTTGTTATGAGAGATCTCTTTTAGAGTACAAATTCTGAGAGAAGTAAGCGTGCATCCTCCAATGCTCCATGAGAATCACTGGAGCATTCTGCAGTACAGGCCGGCTCAGGGGGACAGGCCGTTAGTATTGAGCGGTCCTCCCCTGTAAAAGCAGAATGGCAAATTCACAAACCTGTCATGCCTGATTCTTCTTCCTGCCCGGATTTTATCGTGCAGGGTGTACAGTATAAGTAACCAATCAACCAATTCTATCCTATTCAAAAATCAGTGTCACCCCGGTGGCGAGTATCTCTCCGTTACGCTCATACGCCAGAGCGGTGACGGCGGCAGTGTGGGGTTTAAACGCTTGTTTCAGAGTCATGGCCGCGTCCTCAGCGCGCCTGCGTCCCGCTAGACGTCTCATCCCGGAAGCGTTAGAAACCTCCAAGATCCGGACGACTCCATCTTCAAATCCCACCGCGAAGAGTCCACCTTTAGGGTTGACCTGCAGAAGACAAGGTGCGTCATATGAGATGGGACCTGGCCGGAAAGAACAGGCCCCGATGGCAATCCTGACCTGAGACCTGATGGCTGACACACTATGCTACCGACACTAATGATGAATGAGGGCGTCTGCCCCCCTGGGCTGGTTTACCTTGGAGCCCAAATAAAAAGGGGGGCCGAGGCATCACATATGGGTTATGTGGGGGAAGACTCTATACAGGCTATACTGTATCTGGGCTCCCTATAACCTATAATGTAATGGCTGGGTACCTTGTTCGAACTTCAGTTTCTTATAAAGTCTGAATACTGGGGCCTAGTTCAAATGATGGGTCCATCATCATGTAGAATTGATTTTATGGAATCCAGCACGGGTTGCTTCATCTGTAATTCTTCACGTTTGGGTAATCTGCCACCAGGTGGCGCAGACAACTGCAGGAAGACTTGTGGCTCCTCCCGGCCCATAAAAGGGCAGGAATTACCCAGAAGACCCAGTGTTTGAAAAGCAGTAATGAAGAAAGCCGGGAGGCAAAACCATGTTATGAAACATAGCCAACTAAAAAAGAACTCTCTCAACAAAATCACCATAACAAGGCAAAAGAGAACAACGATAACAAGGGTGGGATGAAGCAACCCGTGCTGGATTCTATAAAATCAATTCTACAGGTGAGTAATCACAGAATTGTATTTTACTGGAATCCAGCAGGGGTTGCTTCATCTGTAATTCTTCACATTTGGGACATCCAACAGCAGTGTCCATGAAGAAGGGTGGGATCCCCAGTGAGCAACAGCAGTTAAATCAAGCCACTACTGCCTGAAGCACTTTGCGCCCAAAAACAGCATCAGCTGAGGCCCTAACATCAACCTTGAAAAAGTATGAACTGAAGACCAAGTAGCGGCCTTACAAACCTGTTCAACTGAAGCCTGGTGCTGAAAAGCCCAAGAGGCTCTAGTGGAGCGAGCAGTAACACGGAAAGGGGGTTCCTTCCCCTTGGCAGAGTACGCTTGCACCACCGCCTGTCTGATCCACTTGCTGATAGTGGACTTGGCAGGAGGCAAGCCCTTCCTAAGCCCGGCAGGGAGGACAAACAGAGAGTCCGACTTCCGAAAGGACTCAGTGGCGACCAAATGATACTTGAGCACCCTGACCACATCCAGAGAATGAAGAGTCCGTTCCTTAGAATTAGAAGGAGCAGGACGGCAAAACAAGGAAGGCAAAACAATGTCCTCATTGAGATGAAAGGCAGAAACAACCTTGGGCAAGAATTCCGGTTTAAGATGAAACACCACCTTATCCTGATGCCGCTCAAAATAAGGAGGTTTCATGGAAAGCGCCGCCAGCTCAGAAACGCGAGGCACCGAAGTGATAGAAACCAAGAAGGCCACCTTAAGAGTTAGAATGGGCTAAGCAGCATCGCACAAAGGCTCGAAGAGTAGACTCTGGAGAGCAGAAAGCACCAAGTTCAAATCCCACACCGTGGACGCACGAGTCACTCCCTGGAAAAAAGTCTTGATAAGCCTATGATTGGCGAAGGTTCTTTGGAAAAAAATTGCCAAGGCCGAAACCTGTCCTTTGAAGAACTCAGTTGTAGACCCGACTCTAGACCATGTTGTAGAAACTCCAAAATCCTGGAAAGGGATAAAGTGCGACAAGGAAAAGCCTTAGACTCACAACAGGCAATGTAAGCATGGCAGACCCTGTAATAAATGATAGAAGAGGACTTCTTCCGAGCCTGGATCATAGTACTGACGACCGAAGCCGGCAAACCCTTATCCATCAGGATGGAGGTTTCAGCAGCCAAGCCGTCAAAGCCAGCGTTTGTGAATTGGGGTGGCGCAGCTGTCCCTGAGTGAGGAGCTCTGGAACATCGGGCATGACATACTTATCCACCGCCATCTTGACGGCGTCCGCAAACCATACTCTCCTCGGCCAGCGGGGGGGCCACTAGGATGGTCGGTACCCCCTCCTGGGCTATCTTGCGCAGCACACGACCCAATAGAGGGAAGGGAGGAAAAACATAAAGGAGTCGAAACTCCTTCCAAGGAATTGCTAGTGCGTCCGTGGCGAAGGCCAGAGGATCTCTTGACAGGGAGAAGAATCTTGGAAGCTTGTGATTGTGTTGGGACGCAAACAGGTCCACGTCCGGCTGACCCCAGCGGCGACACAGGGCATGAAAGATCTTGTTGTCGAGAGACCATTCCCCTAGGCGAGACGTTCCCCTGCTCAGGGCATCTGCCTCCTGGTTCTCCACCCCGGGGATGTAAATTGCCGAGATGCAGGGAACAGTCTCCTCCACCCAAGACAAGGGACACTTCTTTGAGGGCTCGTTTGCTCCGAGTCCCGCCCAGATGATTGATGTAGGCGACCGCCGTCTGATTGTCCGAGCGGACCTGGACCGCACGAACCGGTAGGGAGTCAATTGGAAGAGAACCAACCTGATTGCTCTCAACTCCAGGAGGTTGATAGGCACCTGGGCCTCCTGAGGGCCCCACTGACCCTGGAACTTCAGCGATTGCCAAACCCCTCCCCAACCGGTCAGACTGGCATCCATGGTGACAATCTCCCAGCACAGAGGCAGAAAGGACCTGTCCACTAGAAGGTTCCTCGAGTCCAACCACCACGAGAGGGACTGTCTGGCCGGAGGGGACAGAGCGAATTCCTGCTCCTGACTCCGATCCCAAATGGTCAAGAGATTCAACTGAAGAAGTCTCATGTGGAACTGAGCGAAGGGCACAGCCTTGAAGTAAGACACCATAAGGCCCACCAACTGCATCCCCAGACGGATGGTGGGATGCGGACATGACAACAAGGCCCGCGCCTGCATCTGAAGGCCCTCCACCTTCTGCTGAGGAAGAAACACCTTGACCTGAAAGTTATCCAGCGTCATGCCCAGGAAGGACCTCACCAATGACGGAAAGAGTGAAGACTTGGGATAATTGATCACCCAACCGAAGGACTCGAGGGTGGACACTACCATCTGAGTATCCCTCTCGGCCTGAATAAAAGATGGAGCAGCAATCAACAAGTCGTCCAGGTAAGGAAGAATGCGAATGCCCTGGCTCCTCAGGAGGGCCATGACACCCGCCAGCACCTTGGTGAACACCCGAGGGGCCGAGGTGATACCGAACAGCAGGGCCACAAACTGGTAGTGTTGATCCCCCAGAGCGAACCTCAGGAACCTCTGATGTCCCAGGAAGATAGGAACGTGCACATAGGCATCCTTGATGTCCACCCTGGTCATGAAGTCGCCTGGCCGAAAGGAGCTCACCGCTGACCGTAAGGTCTCCATGCGGAAATGTTTGAACCTGACAAATCTGTTGAGACCCTTTAGGTCCAGGATGGGTCTCAGGGAACCGTCCTTCTTGGGCACCGTGAACAGATTGGAGTAGAATCCCCGACATTGTTCTTGAAGAGGTACAGGGCAAACCACTCCGGATGACAGAAGGCGTCGGACGGCCAACCTCAGGCCCTGCGCCGTCACGGGATTTTGAGAGATCCGGGATCAAAGGAATCTTGGGGGCGGCCAAGCTGCCAGCTCTATCTTGTAGCCGGAGTACACCACCTCCTGAATCCACCGGTCCGAGGCGCGTTGTCTCCAGACGTGAGCAAAGAGCCGAAGCCGCCCCCCCCCACCCGGATGGGTGAGGGCGCCCCCACATGCCAGAGGGGCCTTGGTAGGAGATTTGGGCTTGGATCCCCAGGAGGGACCCGGACGAGTACGGGATCTACCTCGTCCCCAAGAGTCTCTACGGCTACCTGGGAAGGAGGAGCCGCGTCCCCCATGGGAAGAGCAAAAGGAAGAAGACCCCCAAAGGGGCCGAGAAGGCTTTCTACGCTGAGGGAGCCGACCTTCTTTGGCCAATGCATCAAGACGCTCCCCAAAAAGACGAAGTCCCGTGAAGGGAAGCCCGGTGAGGGACTTCTTAGCAGCAGCGTCAGCCGCCCACTGACGCAGCCAGACAGACCGACGCATGGCAACCAACAGGGCCGAGGCCCTACCACCAAGCCGGACGGCATCATCCATGGCAGACAACACAAAGGCAATAAAGTCAGAGCAAAGCAAAAGATCCTTGTACTCGTCCGCCCGCTTGCAAGATCTGGAGGCTTCAGCAAGACGCCTAATCTTCTTCTTGATGCCAATGGCCACAATAGCTGCGGCACAGACCGGACGCAGGCCAGTCCCCACAAAGGTAAATGCATGGCAAACTAGCTGATCCATGCGACGATCGGCATTGTCGCGTAAGGTAGTGGTGTCAGGAGACGGCATAACAGAAGTATTAGACAGCCCCAGGACGGGAGCGTCCACCTCCTGGGGACAAGACCAAAGACGAACCAACTCAGCCGAGAAGGGATACCTTCTATCCAGTCCCTTAGGCACCAAGGGCAATCTGTTGGTCCGTTCCCATTCTTTAAGGACCATCTTGGAAAAATGTCCCTGCTCCGGGAACTCTAAGTGTTGCCTGTCAGGGTGGAAAAGCTCCCCCTGCTTCCTCTTTGCCACCTTAGGGGGCACAATGTGTAAGGTATCAAAAACCGCCGACAACAGTCTATCAGTATCATCTGGGAGCCAAGTGTCCTCGTCTGAGGGGGACCTGGGGTCACTATCAAAATCGCCATGGCGATCCCCGGAGGAGTCGGTATCATGAAACAATTCCCCCTCCTCCACAGAGTCACGGCCGCCATAGGTATCATAAGCGTCATCATCATCAGCAAGGAGGGACAAGTCCGTAACCAAGTGCCTCTTCTTACTAGAGGCCTTGCCGGCGGCCGGACGGGTCGACTGCCACTCAAGGCTGGCCACGCGCAGCGCCAGGTCCGAATGAGACCCCCTGCTGGCTTCCCCCTCGCTGGGGGCTAAATGCAGGCGTGGGGGAGTAGGTGATGCTGCAGGCAGGATAGGACTGGGGAGAGTAGCGCTCGCCCCAACCTGTTCCGCAATGACACTCTGGGCGCAGGGAACACAGACCGCACTGCGACGGCTCAAAGGGGATGCCCCGCACATTAGGCACAACTGAGTCCGCCCCGAAGGGCCCCCAAGCTCGCTATCCCCAGAAGCCTCCATATGGTGATTGTAGCAATAAGCAATAGCCAACACCAGGTAGCAGGGCCCAACCCGGAACTCCCTGACCAGGTCCCCAATACAAGATTCAAACATGAAGGCATAACTACAGGACCGGACTCACGAGAATCCGGGTGCGCGAGAATCCGGGCGCCCTAGCAGCAAGAGCGCCCGGGTAAGAGTGCAAGAGGGGGAAGGAGCCCCCGCCCAAGCTGCCCCTGCCAAAACGGTGCAGCCACAGCAGCAGCGGGGAACCGGGCGGCCGGCCGTGGCACCGTGGCCAGCCCCCGAACCCCCCGCCCCGGGCACCGGCCCCCGCCCCCCTCCCCCGGCCCAGTAACAGGCCGAGGGGAGAGCGGAAGAGGGCGGAGGGGGGGGGACAAGTCACAGTGAAAAAAAAAAAAGAACACGTGTGTAGAAACACATACACTCACACACACACACGCTCAGGAAATAAAGCTTGTGGGATGCAGTACTGGTGGTTTCTCCCCCCCCCCCCCCCCATATAGGCTCACTATAGCCTATGGCCGGCTACCCTTTGGGTCAGGGTCTGCGGCCCAGAGCGAAGCTCTGTGAACACCCGACCCTAGGTGTTCCCCTACCGTCACCTGAACCGACAGCCGAGGCTGGGAGGCAGAAAAGGGTCCAGAACAGGTGGGAATAGGCCTGCAGGGCTGACGGGCTTGGGATGCCCCGATCACCTTAGATCAAACAGGGAGAGCAAATCTTCTGTCTTCGCAGTCAGGACTGCAGAAAAATCCTGGGTCTAATGGGTAATTCTGGCCCTTTTATGGGCCGGGAGGTGCCACAAGTCTTCCTGCAGTCGACTGCGCCACCTGGTGGCAGATTACCCAAACGTGAAGAATTACAGATGAAGCAACCCGTGCTAGATTCCAGAAAATATACGTTACAAAGGGGCCCACACTATATACGGCCTATGTTGTGTCTGGGTCCCCTATAACCTACAATGTAATGGCTTAGTTTCCTATATAGCTGGAGCCTGATGTTTAGTGAGCCTGGTTACCTTGAGGCCCAGTTCAGCCATATAGGTAAGGGGGTGGGGCAGCCTCTATACAGCCTACTGTATTTTCAGTACATAAGACGCACATAGGGTTAAATAAGAAGAACAAATATTTTGAAACAAATGGTGTGCTAACCCCCCCATCCCCTATAACAGGCAGTTTACAGAATACCCCAATCCCCTATAACAGGACGGGGACAAAGTCCCCCTATAACAAGCAGTGTGCAGAATCCTCCAATCCCCTATAACAGGCAGTGTGCAGAACCCACTCAATCCCCTATAACAGGCACTGTGCAGGATCCCCCCAATCCCCTATAACAGGCAGTGTGCATAATCCCCCTATAAAAGGCAGTGTGCATAATCCCCCCAATCCCCTATAACAGGCAGTGTGCAGGATCCCCCTAATCCCCTATAATAGACAGTGTGCAGAATCCCCCTATAACAGGCAGTGTGCAGGATCCCCCCCAATCCCCTATAAAAGGCAGTGTGCAGAATTCCCCAATCCCCTATAACAGGCAGTGTGCAGAATCTGCCTAAAATAGGAAGTGTGCAGAATCCCCCCAATCCCCTATAACAAGCAGTGTGCATAAACCCCCTCAATCCCCTATAACAGGCAATGTGCCGAATCCCCCCAATCCCCTATAACAGACAGTGTGTAGAATCCCCCTATAACAGGCAGTGTGCAGGTTCCCCCCAATCCCCTATAATAGGGAATGTTCAGAATCCCCCTATAATAGGGAATGTGCAGAATCCCTCTAAATCAGGCAGTGTACATAATCCCCCCAATCCCCTATAATAGACAGTGTGCAGAATCCTCCTATAACAGGCAGTGTGCAGGATCCCCCCAATCCCCTATAATAGACAGTGTGCAGAATCCTCCTATAACAGGCAGTGTGCAGGATCCTCCCAATCCCCTATAATAGGGAATGTGCAGAATCCCCCTATAATAGGGAATGTGCAGAATCCCCCTAAATCAGGCAGTGTACATAATCCCCCCAATCCCCTATAATAGACAGTGCGCAGAATCCTCCTATAACAGGCAGTGTGCAGGATCCCCCCAATCCCCGATAAAAGGCAGTGTGCAGAAGCCCCCCTTAACAGACACTGTGCAGAATCCCACAATCACCTATAACAGGCAGTGTGCAGAATCCCCCCAATCCCCTATTACAAACAGTGTGCAGAATCAACCCAATCCCCTATAATGGGCAGTGTGCAGAATCCATCCCCCCAATCCACAATAACAGGCAGTGTGCAGAATCCCCCAATCCCCCCTTAATGGGCAGTGTGCAGGATCCCCCCAATTTCCTATAACAGGCACTGTGCAGAATCCCTCAACCCCCCCCCCCCCCCCCCAAATCACCTTGCTGAGGCAGGTTTCTAAACTTTTTGGAGGGGAAAGTGCGTCTTATGGAGCGAAAATACTGCATCATGTGCCTGGCCACCTCATAGCCTATAATGTAATGGCTTCCTATATAGTCTGAATATTGAGGTGAGCCTGATTGCAAAATATGGGTTAGAAGGTGGGCCAGATATTGTTGCTGTACGGGGCCCAATAATTCCAGGTGAGGGGGGGGGCCTGAGAGGGCTTATTTCGGGTGACTGATCGCCTTCACACTCCTGTAAGTCTGACGAGTGTCGGTGTGACAAGCTGAGCTCCACTACTCACCATGCGAGGGGCCCAGATCAACGACGTTCCACCTTGTTTAAACGTCATCTCCACCAGAGGGGATTTCCCGATAAAGTCATAGATCCTGACCGACCCTGGAAATCAAATGTCTCACAGTTTTACTGTACTTCCCAACTGCTCTACTGCAGCGGGCAATTTTTTTTTTTTTCTAAAACTTAAAGCGGACCTCCAGTCAAAAAAAGAAAGTTTAGTAAATTGCTTCCCCTCTTATCAGTGTCATAAGAAGTTTGAGAGGGCTTAAACCGGACCTTCAGCATCATTTAATGAAAAGGCCAAACTCTTAAGAAACTATTCCCCAGCATCTAACATTAAAATATTTTAGGTTTTTAATTGCTTACTTATTATTCATTCCCCCACTGGTCTGCAACTCTGTTCAGGACTCTAGG
This sequence comes from Gastrophryne carolinensis, assembly GCA_027917425.1. Taxonomy (NCBI): domain Eukaryota; kingdom Metazoa; phylum Chordata; class Amphibia; order Anura; family Microhylidae; genus Gastrophryne; species Gastrophryne carolinensis. The sequence goes on along the minus strand of CM051236.1, from coordinate 512,672,773 downwards.
ATACGGGCGCCGCCATCTTGCCTCAGAAGCATCACATACTGATTAGAGGGGTGAAAAGTGCAGGGGGTGGAGTTATAGCTGTGCTTTGCACAGGCAGAGCAGAACTGGGGCCAAGAAAAGGATATCAATCCTAGAATGCAGAGCAGCACAGTCAGAAGACCCTTGCGCCCCCCCCCCCCTCATAATGCGGCCCTGTTGGTGCCCATTTGGTATACATCAATATTAGCTATTTTGATTTCACCAGCACTTTCTTAGCTGTTATAAATATATATTTTTATAGTCAAAGAAAAAAGAAAGACAGCACCAGTCTCTCACTAAGGAGAAAAATCCATTAAATACAAAGGTGTGCTCACTACTCTTAGTAAAACAACAAAGACAGCTACAAATATGTATTAGGGGTCCCCACACACCGCCAGAAACTATACTAAGGCCCTTATTTAACAAGGGATAGCGCCAGGTAGCGACTGGTAATGACGGGCACCGCCACGAGAACGCCGGCTCCCCTCCGCAATCACACATTTATCAAGCCGATCCTGCTTAGCGACTGAGATAGCGCCAGATAACCACTCATTCATCATTATTCGATCCTCAGCCCACAGCGCCAGCGTCCGACCTTGAACAGCGACAGGTGTGACCTCTCGCTACCTGGCGCTCTCCAATGCATTTCAATGGAACAATCTTAAAATATTCATAATTAATTGTTAATAATTTATTTATTTTTTTTTTTTTTAAATGTGAAAAATTCTGTGACCACTTCTGCAATGTTAGATATTTTCTTTAAGGTAAAAAAAATAAAAATAAAAATTTGTGCAGAATTGATATTACAGGTCTGAGATTAATGTATTCATATTACAAAATGTTTTTATAAACTTGTTTTTTTTGGTTTCCAAAAATATGGTTGTTTGGGGGTTAAAAAACTACTTTTAACCCATCGCCGCCAGCGCTCTGGGGTTTAAACAAGCATTTCACAGCGCTCGAATTTTTTGATCGTGCTTTGTTAATGAATATGGTGGGAGCCGGTCGCTATGGCCATTCGCTATCATGCGCACCCATACAGCGCGGAACCTGTCAAATAGCGACTCCTCACCCAATATTCAACATTACGCCACACCGACTGAGTCGCTGTCAACAACCGAACAACAGCCAAGCACAGCGACTACTAGCGGGCGCTGTGAAAATACTGCTACAGTCGCTCATCTGTCGCTACCTGGCGCTATTACTGAATCGGCCTCTAAGAGAATACAGAAAGCGGCACTACCCACCAAGGTAATAATAAAAGATATTAGTTTATTGAAAATATCTAATGGCTAAAAAGCATCAAACGCGGGCGGGCAATTCTACGGGGGGAGGCCCAGCTGGTCTGTATGTAATTATATTTGTTGTATGTCTTTTCTTACTCATCCCGGCTGCTCCTTCTGTTTACTGGATACTGGTTTGATAGCTCTCGCACAGGCACTTTATTAGTTGTATATCTTGCACATAGCATTTTCGTTGCATTATTTTGCACATCTTATGTATTTTTTGCACATTTTGTATCACTATATGAAATTTTCTCTCTTAATAGATTGACCTAGGTTGGTCCTTTTCATGGGTGTAAGTTATAATTGTCATTGTATTTACCAGCTGTGATTATAGGATATTCATTCATTTATATTATTATGAATTGTCATGATGGACCTCTGGTGCCCTCCGGTGTCTATTGTGTAAATGTGATGTACGGTAAGTTTTTATGTACTGTATTTGGTGTTTTTTTAGCCATTAGATATTTTCAATAAACTAAAATCTTTTATTATTACCTTGGTGGGTAGTGTCGCTTTCTGTATTCTCTTAGTATAGTTTCTGGGGGTGTGTGGGGACCCCCAATACATATTTGTAGCTATATATTTTTATAGGATATATTTTTGATTACTTAGTTTTTAATTTTCTGCGCTCTTTATTTGTAAAAGCCTGATATATTAAGGTCTGCAGCCTCCCATTATAATATTTTGTGTTAATATAATATTCATTATATAGTCTAGCACTGTTTATTCAGTACTATATGTACATCATTATTATTAGCAACCATTAGGGGGCGTGAGTGCATGCTCTCGTTTTTAGCCTGTCCTTTGTCATGTCATGTTTTTATTGTCATCCCAAATAAACTTTTTTTTTATGTAGAATGTATTATTTGTGGTGCTCCCAATCAATGGGGTAGCAGACAATTTGTTCTGATTCCTAGTTTGTTTCCAGCTTCTTTGTATGATGTAGGTGGTGCAACTGTGTTTCTGATTTTAGATGATTACAAAGAGATTTGAGGCAATTTTGACTGAGGCACTCGGGTTTTCAGTAGCAGATCTCTCATGTGTGGTAAGATGCTCTGCTCCCTAATTTGTTTCCAGCTTCTCTGTGTGATGAGCACACCTTGTTTTTGTATAGCAGGTGGTGCAACTGTGTTTCTGGTTTCGGATAATTACAAAAAGAGATATAAGGCAATTTTGACTGAGGGACTCGGTTTTTCAGTAGCAGATCTCTCATGTGTGTGGTAAGATGCTCTGCTCCCTAATTTGTTTCCAGCTTCTCTGTGTGATGAGCACACCTTGTTTTTGTATAGCAGGTGGTGCAACTGTGTTTCTGGTTTCGAATAATTACAAAGAGATATAAGGCAATTTTGACTGAGGGACTCGTTTTTTTATTAGCAGATCTCTCTGCTATGTGTGTGATATGATATTCTGCTCCCTAATTTGTTTCCAGCTTCTTTGTGTGATGAGTACACCTTGTGTATAGTAGGCGGTGCAGCTGTGTTTCTGATTTTAGGTGATAACAAAGAGATTTGAGGCAACTGTGTTTCTGGTTTTAGATAATTACAAAGAGATTTGATGCAGCTTTGACCGAGGGACTCGGTTTTTCACTAGCAGATCTCTCATATGTGTGTGGCAAGATGTTCTGCTCCCTAATTTGTTTCCAGCTTCTTTGTACGATGAGCACAACTTGCTTGTGTATAGTAGGTGGTGCAGCTGTGTTTCTGGTTTTAGATGAAATTAAAGAAATATAAGGGAATTTTGACTGAGGGACTCGGTTTTTCAGTAACAGATCTCTCATACGTGTGGAAAGATGTTTTGCTCCCTAATTTGTTTCTAGCTTCTTTGTTTAATGTGCACACCTTGTTTGTGTACAGTAGGTGGTGCAACTGTGCTTCTGGTTTTAGATCATTACTCGTTTTTTTTAGTAGCAGATCTCTCATGTGTGTGGCAAGATGGCCACTGCCATGCATGTTTAAGAGTGCAGAATCTGCCTGATATTCTAATCATCTGCATGGTGTTAATCCCGCTCAATCAGCTAATGTCACTGATCACCACAGAGGGGCTTTAGGGGGGACAATTTACTAAGCTTTGATTTTTTTGACTGGACTTCCACTTTAAAGCACACCAAAACCACTTTCAGCACAGATGGGGAAACGCATTAGCAGAGGGAATGAGAAGGGGAGTTAAAACACTGCAAGGAAGCCCAGCTATTGTGAGAATCTCCCCTGGACTTACTGTCTAATGAAGTAGTTGCCATGAGGTAGGTGGAAGGAGAAGCATCTAAAGCTTTAATCTTCCCGGAATGAAATGAGAAAAGCCTTTCCGGGTCCTGCGTCTGAAAGATAAATAGAGACGCACATAGAAATACATATATACATTATATTATATATATATATATATATATATATATATATATATATATATACATTGTAGAATATACATTAAGGGGATGGTTAGGAATGGAGAAAAAAATAAAACATCATTACTATGTTTGAGAAGGATAAGTCCAGCTTCCAGATCCCACCACTGGCATCCTAAAAAAAAAAAGAAAAAGAAAATTAAAAAATGCATTGCAATTTAAAGTGGACCAACAGCCTGACACAGTTGCAAAAAAAAAGGTAGCGGCCATTTTGGAGCTTCCTCTCCCAGCATCTCAGCCCTGCTGCTGCCTAGATTCAACTGACATAAGTGACAATGCACAGTAACAGGAAGCCCAGCAGCGCTTGCCTGCAAATGCATAAGTGTCATGCCCAACGACGTCCATTTTATTCTACCCGGGGTAATGTTTTAATATATGTTTATTTGCATAGGCTGAGCCGTGTACCTTTAATTCCCCTTGTCCCTTCCATGCTCCCTTAGTCTTACTCTGATGCAAGTAACTCCTCCCTTCTTCCCCTCTCTTGCTGCCATTTTTAATCTGGCATCCAAGCAGTGCACACCTGCTGCTCTCTTATGCAGCTACAGTCCTTTTACCTGTTGTTGCTCTATGGATTACACCAGCTGTATTGTACGTACATGTCTGTTGTAACAAGATTCTGTACTCAAATAAAGCTTTCAAAACTTATCTACGTGATCCAAGAGCAATCGAGTAAGCTATCTGTCGAGCCTTATGGAGTAAAGAAAACATCCATCACAGACACACAAAAGGAACGTGGAGCTGTCTACAGGATTCCATTACTGCCGTTTGGGTGAGTCAGAATATTAAGGCACCATTTTGTTTCTAAATATTACTACAGCAGGAGTTAGAATAAGGTACATTAATTTTTATATGCAGCATATGCATAGGAGCACTGTTTGTTGTGTTGGTCTTGTTTAACCCTTTAAGTGCCAGCCTTCCTGGAGATTTTGTCACACTCTGTTGCCAGACCAATTTGCACTATTTTGCGCTCCCCATGTTCAGCTGTGATTTTTGAAGGAATTTCCAGAGATTTCCCAGGAAAATTATATATTGTTTTTTTCAGCAGAGCTTGGGCTTTAACATGAAATGTCTTGTTTGTCATTTTCTAAGTGTATTCCCAATATTTTGGGGTGAAAATTGTGCAAAAAAATATTTTTTCAATTTGTAGTGTTTTTTTGTAATAAAAAATGTAAGTTTGTCAATAAAATCTTATTTTGTGTGAAACCTCAATTTCTCCCGGTTACAGCGGTACCACATATGTATAGGTAGACACCCTTTCCTGCCCAGGAGACTCCCCCAAACTGAAACAACGCTTTAGGAGATTTTGAGATAAAATACAACTATGCTTTGCAATATGCGCACCTTGCAGTTTTTCAAGAAAAACAACCCTTTACATTTGAAATACCCCGACAAACTATATATTCCCTAGAAGTATACACCTCAGGCTTTCTAGGCGTACCAGGCTTGTTGACATAGGTGGCGTTTTCTGGAAGTAATCCCTCAATGTATTCTTTGGTTACAAAGGGTTTCCCTAAAAATTAATAAAAAAGCAGAATCAAAACCACATTTTCCTAAAAAAAAACTATATGCAAACCATAAAAAAACTGAAAATCTGAAAAAGCAACATCCCCTGAACAGAACGATACCCAACATGCATAGATTCTGTCAAGGAGAGAGTTGCCAAACACACCAAAGTAAAGCATGTGCGTAATGGTAATTTTACTTCAAAATTTCAACTCTGCAGACAAAGTGCGCACCTTGTTCTTTTTCTACCAAAACAACCCTTTACATTTGGAATATCCCCCATAAACCATATATTCTCTGAAAGTATGTTAAGCTTTCTAATCGTACCCAGCTTGTTGTAGTGGGCTCATCTTTCTGGGAGTAATATCTCGAAGAATTCTTAGGTTGCACAGGGTTTCACAAAAAATTGTATAAAAAAGCAGAATAAATAACACCTTTTCCTAAAATATCAATATGCAAATAAGAAAAAACAAGGTAAATCTGAAAGCGCAAGGTCCCCCGAGCAGAACAATACCCAACATGCATAGGTACCTGTAACCTTTTAACTGCCAGCCTACTTGAGATTTTGTCACCCTCTGCTGACAGGTAATTTTTCACCATTTTGCGCCATGCTTAAGTGTGATTTTTGCAGGAATTTCCAAGAAAATGGCAAATTTTCTTTTTGTGGCAGAGTTTAGACTTTAACATGAAATGTCTTGTTTGTATTTTTTCTACTTTTTTTTAATATATTTTTTCTACTTTTTTTAGATATTTTTAAGTAAATAAGTAAAAAAAAAATAAAATATATATATATATTTTTAAATTGTCTCCTTTATTTTAACAAAAACATTTATTTTATTAAAGAAAACCATATTGCACATGAAAGCCCCATTTCTTCCGATTACAATGATACCACATATGTATTGGTAGCCCCCCGTTCCTGTCCAGGAGATCCCCTAAACTTAGAAGAGCACTTTATAACATTTACAAATAAAATACAACTACTATCCACATAATAAAGGGTTCAATAAAAAAAATTGGTGTGGGGTCCCCCTTCACGGGGGGGGGGGGGGGGACACCATTTCTTGGGGGAATATAAGGGTTTCTTTGGGAGGCAGGTAATGGGGGGTCTAGGGGTTAATGGCAAGTCACACACTAGCCGCAGGTGACTTGCCAGACCCCCGAGCCTTGTGAACTGGTATAGGGGTCACATGGACCCCTTACCAGTTCACAAAGGGTTAAAAGTAAAAAAAAACACACATACACACTTTTTTCAAAATAACTTTATTAACAAAAATATTTTTTTTTTATTTTTTTTTTAATACTTACCTCCCATCCACCCCTGTGTCCCACGCTGATCACTTAGGCTTCTGCTCTCCTGCTGGGTTACAGGTAACAAAGGGTTAATTAAAAAAATACCATTTTGTGAAATACTCACCTGTAAAATGGGTATTATAAGTATGTCACACACCCCGCTTCAAGATATCCATAACATGTGGGTAATACCGACCTGAAGGGGCGTTCCTGCAGAGATGATAGCAAAAAAGAAAGCCCCTCCCTGATCCATAAATACCTGGGACCTCCCACTCATCACCCAGTATATAGAAGCAGTAAGGTAAGGGACCAGGAAGAGGCAAATATAAATCAAAACAACGCAAAGTTCACAATATAAAGGATCCCGAATACAAGAAGGGCGGGTGAAGCGGGGTGTGTGACATACTTATAATACCCATTTTACAGGTGAGTATTTCACAAAATGGTATTATTCTAAGTATGTCACACACCCCGCTTCAAGATATCCATAACATGTGGGACATCCAATAGCAGTGTCCATAAAGGGCGGGGATCCAAAACAAGGCAACAATGCACAACTTAAACCACAACAGCTTGCAGAACTTTGCGGCCAAAAACAGCATCCGCTGAGGCCCGAACATCAACCTTGTAAAACTTGGAAAAAGTGTGAACAGAGGACCAAGTAGCGGCCTTACAAACTTGCTCAACAGAGGCCTGGTGCTGGAAGGCCCAGGACGCTCCAACCGCACGAGTAGAATGAGCAGTAACACGAAAAGGGGGACTCCTCCCCTTGGCAGAATAGGCCCCAATGATGGACTGACGAATCCATTTACTAATGGAAGATTTGGCAGGAGCCAAACCTTTCCTAGGTCCAAAGGGCACCACAAAAAAAGCATCAGTCTTACGAAAGGAAGACGTAACCACCAGATAATATTTCACAACACGAACCACATCCAAGGAATGTAGCGCCCTTTCCTTGTCATTGCTGGGATTAGGACATAGAGAAGGCAGAACAATGTCCTGATGCAGATGAAATGCAGAGACCACCTTAGGAAGAAAATCCGGCTTGAAACGAAAGACAACCTTGTCCTGGTGCCTTTCGAAGTACGGAGCTTTAATGAATAAAGCTGCCAACTCAGAAACACGCCTAACAGAAGTGATGGCCACCAAAAAGGCCACCTTTTGGGTAAGTGAAGACAAAGCAATCTCATTCAAGGGCTCAAACGGGGGACCCTGAAGAGCAGAAAGAACCAGGTTCAAATCCCAAACTGGAACAAAGGGCTTCCTAGGAGGCCGTACATGCGTAACTCCTTGGAAAAAGGTCTTGACTAAGGGATGAAGTGCAAATGACCTTTGAAAGAACACCGCCAGGGCAGAAACCTGCCCCTTCAAGGTACTAAGTTGAAGCCCCAAATCCAGACCATGTTGAAGAAACTCCAGGATTCTGGAAATGGAAAACTCCCAACAAGAGAAAGACCTACTTTCACACCAGTCAATATAGGACCTCCAAGTCCTATAGTAAATAGTAGAGGAAGAGCGCTTCCTGGCGCTAATAAGAGTCTGAACCACCGCGTCAGAAAGACCTTCTTCCTTTAAGATGGCGGTTTCAGCAGCCACGCCGTCAAAGCCAGCGAAGGTAAATTGGGATAGCGCAGCCGACCCTGGGTGAGCAGGTCCGGCAGAAGAGGCAGAACGAACTGATCCTCTGCCAGTCTTACCAGGTCTGCGAACCAAACCTGCCTTGGCCACCTTGGTGCCACTAGAATCGCCGACGCGCCCTCCAGAGTCAGCTTGCGCACCACTCTGGCTACCATTGGAAACGGAGGGAACAGGTAAAGAAACCCCAGATCCCTCCAGTTCAGAGACATGGCATCCACTGCCAGAGCCAGAGGATCCTGCGAGAGAGACACAAAGACTGGAAGCTTGTGATTGTGACGAGAGGCAAAGAGGTCCACCGCTGGGAACCCCCACCTGAGACATATCGAACGAAACACCGTGGGACTGAAAGACCACTCCCCCTGAAGAGAGGAGGCTCTGCTCAGCAAGTCCGCCTCCGTGTTCTCCACTCCCGGAATGTAGACTGCTGAGATACACGGGACGTGACTCTCCGCCCAGTCCAGAATCAAAGACACTTCCCTGAGGGCACTCCTGCTGCGAGTCCCCCCTTGGTGATTGATGTAAGCAACCGCCGTCCTGTTGTCCGACCGGACCTGAACTGGCAGGCCTCTCAACTGATGAGTCAAGCGAAACAGAACCAACCTGATGGCTCTCAACTCCAGAACATTGATGGGCTCGTGAGCCTCCTGCGGGCCCCACAGACCCTGAAACTGGAGGTCCTTCCAAACACCCCCCCAACCTGACAGACTGGCATCCGTGGTGACTGTTTCCCAGCACGGGGCCAGAAAAGATCTGCCCTTCGACAGATTGACCGACCCCAGCCACCATTGCAGGGATCGACGAACTAGGGGAGTCATCAGGAAGGACTGATCCAACGATAGAGGAGACTTGTCCCAAACCTTCAACAGATGAAGCTGAAGCGTCCTTGTATGAAACTGCGCAAAGGGAACTGCCTCGAATGAGGCCACCATTAACCCCACCAGCCTCATCCCTAGCCGGATGGCCGAACGAGGGGCCGACAAGAGAAGCCGAGCTAATTCCTGAATCAAGAGAATCTTGGCCTGGGGCAGAAATACCCTGGCCTGCGAAGTGTCCAGAGACATTCCCAGAAAGGTCACTACTCTGGACGGAGAGAGAGAAGACTTGGGGTGGTTGACCACCCAACCAAACCTCTCCAGGGTGGACACCACCATTCTGGTGTCCAACTCCGCTTGGTTGAAGGAAGAGGCCATGATCAGAAGATCGTCCAAATAGGGCACAATGCGGATACCCTGAACCCTTAGCAGAGCCATCACCCCCGCTAGCACCTTGGTGAACACCCGAGGGGCCGAGGTGAGGCCGAAAGGGAGTGCTACAAACTGAAAATGCCGATCCTCCACCACGAACCTGAGAAACCTCTGGTGTGCTGGAAAAATTGGAACGTGTAGATAAGCATCCTTGATGTCTATGGACGTCAAAAAGTCTCCCTGGCGAAGAGAGTGAATGGCCGAACGTAGCGTTTCCATGCGGAATTTCCGTGGCCGGATGAACCTGTTGAGAAACTTCAGATCCAAGATGGGTCGGACCGATCCGTCCTTCTTGGGTACCGTGAACAGATTGGAATAAAAACCCCTGCCCTGATCCGAAGGAGGCACTGGGCAAATGACAGCCATGTCCAGAAGGTTCTGCACTGCCAACAGAAGCCCCTGCGCCGCTAGAGGTTCTGAAGGCATCCGAGACCTGAAAAATCTGGAAGGGGGGCGGAGCTCGAACAGCTTGTAACCGGAAGACACCACTTCCCGGATCCATCAGTCCGAGACCTCTTGATCCCAAACCTGGGAAAAGAGTCGCAGCCGTCCCCCCACCCGCAAGGGTGAGGGCGCCCCCTCATTGCTGAGCCGGCTTGGCAGCCGGCTTGGGCTTAGAGCCCCAACTGAATCCTGGATGGGCACGTCCTCTGCCCCTGCTCCCAGAATCTCCTCTGGAAGAGGGGAATGCAAATCCCCTGCCAGATCTGGCCCCACGAAAGGAGGGGGTAAAGGAAGGGGCCCCCCGAAAGGGGCGGCGTTGTTTCTTGCGTTGAGGTAACCTACCACCCTTGGTAACAGAGTCCAATGTCTCTCCAAAAAGCCGTAATCCAACAAAGGGTAGAGCCGTTAGTGACTTCTTGGACATAAAATCTGCCGCCCACTGGCGCAGCCACACCGAGCGCCGAATAGTGACCAGCAGCGCCGATGTTCTACCACACATCATCAAAGTGTCATCCAAGGCTGTCAACACAAAAGATAAAAACAACTCACACCGTTTAAGGCTAAGGAACTCAGCACTACCGGGACGCAGCCCGGAAGAGGTCAACAGGTCCCTAACCACGGACCTGGCAGCCAACACCATTAGTGCCGATGCGCAAACAGGCCGCATGGCTGACCCAACGCTAGCAAAACCATGACAAGCCATCTGGTCAATACGTTTATCCTCTCCATCCTTGAGAATGGAACAATCAGGTCTATTTAAAACCGAGGAATTGGACAACCCCAAAACCGGCGCATCCACCTCGGGGGGAGATGCCCAGCGCTTAACCGCCTCCGAAGGGAAGGGATATTTCCTATCCCATCCCTGAGGAATGCCAGGGAGCCGAGCCGGCCTGTCCCATTCCTTGGCAATAATTTTGTCAAAATGCCTTTGTGTAGGGAATTCCAAGCGCGGCTTGGATTCCTCAAACAATTCACCCTTCTGCTGTGACACCTCCTCAGGAGGGGAAATATTCAATACCTCCAACATCAGAGCCAGAGCGTGGGGAGTATCAGAGGATCTCCCCAAGTCACCCAGCTCGGCATCAGCGCCAAAGGACTGCTCATCGTCCGAAAAATCAGAATCCTCATAAACTTCCCCTTCCTCTAGCTGGGAATAATCAGACCAATCCAGATTATTAACATCCTCCTGGTCCTCCACCAGCGGAGCCGGCGACAAATGCTTTCTCTTAGTCGGAGCCTTACGGGCGACCGAGCCAGAGATAATTTTTTCAAGGTTAGCCAATCTGGCGCACATCTCAGATTGCAGCTCCCTGCCCATGACGACGTCACACGGGGCGCGTGTCAAGGCGGGAGGTGGAGATGAAGCGACCGGCGGTGCTGACCCAGACGCCTGTGGTTCGGACTGCCGCGTGATGGTCTGCTGTGCACATGGTATACACAGAAGTACATCGTCCCCAGAAATGGATACCCCACATAACATACACTTTCGGGGATGCCCCGAAGGGGCCCCGAGCCCAGTATCCGGGGATGCCTCCATAAGGTGAACTTTATATATGAAAAGTCGCTATGACCCAGGGAATTACGCCGTTAGACAACCCGGGATGCCCCTTTAATGTCCCGAGTGGGAGGATTTATGGCAAAAAATTAACCCAGTGATAAGGATCAGGAGGGACCCCCTAAATGCTACTGGCGAACCTCCTGAACCACCATCTGAAAGACAGAACAGAAGGACTAGATAAGGCTAATGAAGACACAAATCAATCATACAGTGAGAAGGAAGAATGGCCAGAGGCCACTTACAAAACCATAGACCGCAATGGCGACCGTGAGGGATTTCCAGACGCTCCACACCAACACCAGAGCTGCAGCCAGAAAGGGAGAAGGGGGCGTGGCCAGCGCGGGACGCGCGCGAGGCCGGGCCACGCCCCCCCTCTCCTCTCCACAGAGCTCCGCAGTGGCGCCAGCGAAGGCTGGGGGCGGGGAGCGGTGACGCGCCGTCACACCGGCCCCGCCCCCCCCAGTCAGCGTGAGGTGAATCACCTCAGAGAATAATGGCACCCAGAGCCGGCCGGCGCCGCATTAGCAAAGAGCGGTCGCCGGCCCGGCCAGTTAAAAGCACGTCTCACACACACACACACATAACAATGTGAAAACGGGAGGGACAAGTCCCGGCCCCGCCGACGGTCCAGACCCGCCCCCCCCCCCTGAAGCACAGTAACATGGCGTGAGGTGAATACCTCCGCCATTAATAAAGGTGAAGGGAAGATGGGGGGAAGAAATCAGGCCAGCACCGCACAGGCCCTGTAAAACGGCTGCGGCGGCTGAATACAGTTAAAGAGACACTACACTCACACACACACACACAAAGTATGCTGTCCTGTGAAAAGGATAAATTAAGAAAGGACCCACACTCCCCAACCCCACCTATGGAAGGGGATCCTGGGAGGGCCATTGTATGTTAAGTAAGGGACAGGGCATCCCAAACCGGGGTCACCAACCCGGAGTAACCGCCTACCCTCTCATATAGGGTCTCACGGTGGAGCATAGCTCCTGAGCACCTAAGGTGCCGATATACCCTCGCCTGGACCCTCAGCCGAGGCTGGGAGGCATATAGAGTTCTGGGGAAAAAAGGTCCAAACGGAAATAAATGAATAGCGGGCCGGGAATCATCCCGGCTACCTGAAATCCCCCTGTGCAAGGAGGAGCCATCATCTTCTGACTTGCTCGCCGTCTGCAGAGATGGAAAACTGGGTGATGAGTGGGAGGTCCCAGGTATTTATGGATCAGGGAGGGGCTTTCTTTTTTGCTATCATCTCTGCAGGAACGCCCCTTCAGGTCGGTATTACCCACATGTTATGGATATCTTGAAGCGGGGTGTGTGACATACTTAGAATAAAAAAATGACATAGGGTCCCCCCTCGAAGGGAGGGGGACCCCATTTTTTGGGGGATTTTTAAGGGTTAAAACCCTTAAAAATCCCAAAAAAAAAATGGCGTGAGGTCCCCCCTACCCAGCGTAACCAGCCTGTGACCAGCTATGGGTGCTTGTAGAACAGGGCGCAGGGGCCAGCTTTAGTGGCCCCTGGCCCTGCGGCTACAAGCCGTCATAGCCTAGGGCCACGGCTCTTCTGCCCCCCCCTGGGCTTTAGGGAGGCAGGCAATTTGGGGAGCCAGGGGTTAATGGCAAGTCACCCGCTTGCGCAGGTGACTTGCCAGACCCCCGAGCCCTGTGAACTGGTATAAGTGGTCACATGGACCCCTTACCAGTTCACAAAGGGTTAACAGTATTAAAAAAAAGACAGACACATGTTTTTGTAAAACTTTATTAAAAAAAACAAAAACATTTTACCTTTACTCACCTCCGATCTTCAGAAGCAGTGTCCCGCGGCGATCTGATGCAGGTTACAGCTGGGCAGAGAAGGGGGGAGGCAGGGATCGGAGGATCGCCTACCTCCCTCCTTCTCTGCCCAGCCGTCACCGGCATCTGACAGGAGAACTGCCGGGTGCCCCGATGACACCCGGCGGTGACGTCATTAGCCCCGCCCCCGAAGGGGTCTAAAATCCAAGATGGCAGCCGCCATCGGAAGCTGCGATGGAGGGAGGGCTGTTATGCCCCCCTCCAGAAGACCCGGGGGGGGGGGGTAATCGGAGCCCCCCCCCCATGAAGAGGAGAGGTGGCGGGAGTCGGCGGGAGCGGAGGTGAATAACTGTCATTTTTTATTTATTTTTTTTTAACAGGCAATCCCGGCGGCTGCTGAAACGGGGGGGGGGGCACCCTATTCCGGGCCCTCCCCTGCAGCCGGAGGTGCCCCGATCGGCGATCGGAGCCCCGCTGGCTGAAGAGGAGACCCGGCCGGATCAAACAAGGGGTCAGGTAAGTGACTTTTTTTAAAACTTTTTTTAGTGCGATTGGGGAATGCCAGGCACGTAAAATTTACTTGGCTGGCACTTAAGTGGCGGAGAGGCAACCACGTAAATTTTACGTGGCTGGCATTTAAAGGGTTAAGTCATCTTTAAAGTGAACCAAAACCTGCCCAGGCGTCTCATAGACTCCAGGGCCAGCTGACTCCCTCTCCCAGGGACATCCCAAACTACTCTGTAAAACCCTGCCTTTTGCCCGATAATCAACATCACACGCATCCTCTTTCGCCCGCCCGCCCGCCTTTCGGAGGAAGGTAAGTATTCTGCCCGACTTGGGGGCATCCTATTGTTTAGAAACCTGCTCAATTGGCCAACAAGAATGTCTGACCTCATTGATTGTAAGCAATATGGGCCATCATGGGAAAAGACTATTGGCAATGTAATGTAGATCTTGCTGAGTCCACATACCTGAGCAAACCACAGAGGTAAGTCATTTTCTTTCATCTTCACCATAAATCGAAGGTTCACGTTCTTCCCGACCTGCAGCTCATTCATTGGCTCCATCTCCAGCAGTCCTGTGTCGTCTACTGTGTCAGCAGTGTCTATGGTCTCAAAGTCCCAAACCTAAGAACATTAATGAGTGGGGAGTTAAATGCGTGACATGTTATGTGGCCCCCATTACCAATTACGCAGCTTAAATACTTACTCTGACGTATCCATCGGCTCCAATGGTGATGAGCTCACCCTCGTCTAACACAAACTGGTTGATAGAGCCGCTATGGCATGGCCGGCGTCCTCTTCTGCAGATCTCCACCTTGATAAGGCCTCCTTCCCACAGGAGCATGTTGCCCCATTCAGAGCCTGATATCACCTAAGAGAAAAAAACAGGCGATGACGTGACTCCCATTGCAGCACCTTGAAATTAACTAATGCAATGCAAAAATTCATTTTTTTTAGGTTGTCTAATTTCTCAGAAAAGCTATACTCAAATTCATGTTGTAAAATCAATATTAAGAACTGACTGTGGTCCCAATTTACTAAACCTAGGGCAGGCTGCTATGGAACAGCAGACACAGTAGTATCAGTAAGTGAATTCTTGCCTCTGTGCGCTCACACACTGAAGGAATTCCATATTTCCTATTCTGTGCTGAACTTTTTGTGTAGGTTAGAGGACTCGTCTCCTTTTTGATGCACGGTCGAGCTCAATACCATAAAACACAATGGGGAGGTTAGGAAGCATATTATTAAAACGGAAAAAAACCCATTGGGATGCCCTGCTGTGGCAAACCCATTCAGAGCCCGATATCCCCTGAGAGAAAAACAGGGGATGACATGACACCCATTGCAGCACCTTAAAATGAACTAATGCATTTTGCTCATTTTTCAATTTCTTTAGGTATGCTAATTTCTCAGAAAAGATAAACTCTAATTCATGTTATAAACTCAATATTAAGAATTGACTTTGGTCCCAATTTACTAAGCCTTTGCCCGGACTGTTCTGGAAAAGCAGACACAGTAGTACCAGGAAGTGAATTCTTGCCTCTGAGCTCACACAGAAGGAATCCCATATTTCCTATTCTGTGCTGAGCTCTCGGCATAGGTCAGAGGACTTGCCTCCTTTTTGCTGCACAGTCGGGCTCACTCCCATAATACACAATGGGGGAGGTTAGAAGGCATATTATTAAAGATTCCAGAGCCGGCTGCTGGCCTTCCAAATCGAGATGCCTAGCTGTGGCAACCCCCAGCCCTCCGCGCTCCACAAAACTCATATGCTTCCTGGCTCCCTCGTCTGTCACATCAGGCAGACGTTGTTGGGGATGCGGCACTTCTTGTTCCCTTCTGACTCCCTGGGCCATTTTCCGGACATTAAATTGTGTAGCACAGCTATGAAGCATCTTTTTATCTCAAGGCTTGTATAAACTAAAGATAGGGGGTGTCACAGTGGCCGATATGATCCTGCACATTCCCGCGCTACTGAGCATGTGCAGGGAGGGCCCACTTGTCCAAGGACTTTGGTGTGGATGGAATCCTATTCATTTTCTGCCACTTCCTATTGAGAATCTAGTCATAAAAGGAGACCTGGGGCTGAGATGACACCCATTGCCGTACCATATTACACTAAACTGACTAGATTGCTTTGCTGGAAGGGGAACATACTTTACCTACAAATTTAAAGGATCAGTTTTACCCAGACAGGTAAAAAAAACCTTCTAGGCCCCAGACTCAATCCCACAAAATCCTGCACTCTAGTTTCAGCTATTTTGGCTCTGATGCTAACTTGTGATGTTTCCCTTGATGTCAATAGGAAGCCGGCACTCACGTGACCGGGCACCAAGGGACAAGATCAAGGGCGGGGCAAAAGTTCTGTGTCCGTGTGGGAGCCGACAGCGATGAAACTGGAGGAAAGCAGCCCGCAAAACTTGGTGTGAATGAGCCTGTGAGCTGGCAGTTATAAAGTGGGTCAAAACCCAGCTTGATCGGTTCCCGGGCCGATCGATCCCTTCCCCCCGGGCATCCAGAATTGGGATGCCATGCTGTGTGAAACTCCCCAGGTTGCCCCGTTCACTTACTTTTCTTCCCGGTCCAATGGCGCATGCGAGAGCTGCGGCCGCAACCCTGCTATCTCTCTAGCAGGGCACATGCCCGCGCCGGCCATTTGTAAATGCTCACTGGCAGGCTCCCTGTTAGAGGGAAGCAGGGGATGCAGCCGCCAGCGTGCTAGGAGACGCTGGCCCTAGATGCCGTCTTAAATGTTGTGATGTCATCGGCTCCAAGCGCACTGATTGGACGAGCGGCTGCGCATGCTCCGTAGGGCCGGGATGAGGTGAGTTTCTTCGGGCGATCTGGGGGGCTTCACACAGCGGGGCATCCCCGATCGAGGTGCACCGGGGGCAAGGACCAAAACCCAAAATCCTGGGTTTTGGCCCACTTTAAGTGTGCCATTATTTTTTTTAACCCGCCTGAGCAGGTACTCACCCTTTGTGCCCCGCAGCTGCTCTGTCCAACCCCAGCGTCCAGCAACTCACATTTTCCAGGCCCTGAACTCCAGTTACCGACACTTCCATGTCGGGATCGCGCCCCTCCACTACTCACAGAGGTGCCACCACGCCCTCTCCATTCATTGCAATGGAGGGGGTGTGGCGAGGCCTGACACAACTGCTCTATTGTAGTGAATGGAGAGGGCGTGGCAGCGCTCCTGTAACTGATCCTGACATGGAAAGCAGCATACAAACTATAAATGATAGAATTCCATCAGTGAGAGAAAAGAGGGCATCCCTTATCAGACTGAGTCATGTGACTGATATGTCTGTCATTTACATATTTTGGTATCTTTCTTTTTACCTTGCCGTCTGGTAGCTGGACGTAGCCCTCGATGTCAGTGAGCGCGGTCTTCCCAAATCTGCCGAGTTCCCCCTGAAGTTTTAAGCCGGTGAATGTGCGCGCCATTTTCCAAAACCTAAATGGTAAGAATGCAAATACCTTTACAGTAACATACATTAAAGCGGACCAAAACCCACATTTTTAACTAGCATCCCCTGAATCGCTCCCCCCATGTAGAGTAGCTTCTGACAATTTTTAATGCTTCTGCTTCACTCTAATCCCAGATAATGGCTCCTGTTTTAGCTGTAAAGCTCCGCCTCCTCCATTCATTGCCACTGTTGTGTGTGGTGATGATGTCATTGCCACACCTATGCAATGACTGATCATCTGCCATCTCACACCAATGGACAGCAAAAATAACAGTGTTCCAGGATAATTCAAAAAGCGGAAATATCCATTTCTAGTTCTACACTCTAATAGGAATATTGGCGGGGGGCTTTGGGCAAATGCATTTCACAAGTTTGATGGGTTTTGGCCTGCTTTCATTATACATATAGTTAGGTCTCGTCACTTTAAAAAAGGGGAACTTCCCCTGCCACGGCCACACCCACTTGGCATTTTTGAGATCAGCGATTGGCGATCGTATCCCCGATTACCATGTAGTCTGGGATGTGGTCAGAATGGCTGAGCATGGCAGTGCGCCTCAGCTAGAGGGAAGCCACCAGCAAAGACAATGCTGCGGGAGCCATCGGTAAATGTGAAATAACTGAGGGTTTCACACAGTGGGGTATCCCAATTTCAGATGGCCCCGGAGGGTAGCCTATTGACTGGCCCGGAAGTCTTTTAGACTTCAGGACCACGTCGTGTAGCATTTGTACAGCTTTTAAAGTGGACCAAAATCCACGTTGATCGGCCCGGGAATCTATAAGATTCCCAGGCCAATCAATTCCCTCCCCCAGGGGCATCCAAAATCGGGATGCTCCACTGTGTGAAACCTGGGGGGTTTCACACAGTGGGGCATCCTGATTCTGGAGGCCCCGAGGGGGAGGGTATCCAGTGGCCCTGAAATCTTGTAGATCTCAGGGCCGTTGGGTTGTGGGTTTCGGTCCAATTTAATATGCACAACATACGAAGCCGAATGGACGAATTGTCCATCATGAATTGACGCATCAAGAAACAAAACCTGGGATAGTGAAAATCCTGTTTTTTTCTGCTTTAATCTAAGAAGCATCTTATGTCCAGGTCTGGTAGAAGAAAAGCATAATTTAACGTGGAAAGGTCACCTGATGTGCCCGGTCCCGCAGGAGGTCAGCTGGGCCTCGTTCTCTGGAGAAAAGGTGACCTGGATAACGTCCTGGGAGAAAGCCTTGGACCTCAGCATGGTCTTCTCTTGCTTCCAGTCCCAAAGGGTCAGCATGTAATCTGGGCTACTCCCCACGCTGGCCAGGAGGGTCCCCGACATATTGAAGTCTACAAAGGCATAGGCTTCCTCTGTGCCCCCTGGTGAAATAAAAAAAAAAGAGACAATAGTAACGGTGAGGAAATAGCATATTATTTCACATATGGCCTGCTCATGTCAGTAAATAATAGACCTTATTTAAACACCCTCAACTTATGAAAGACCTCAGCTGATGAAAAACCCCATGCTGATTCAGTTTACACCTCTCGTAGCCAAGCCAGAGCTTAGCCATAACTTCCCCAACCCCAACACCCTTGATTGAACTTGATGGACATATGTCTTATTTCAACCGTATTAACTATGTAACTGTGTAACTGGTTGGAAACCCCCGCTGTGAGGCTGTGAGAGAGAGTATGTTTCAAAGAATTTCTCCCAGACAGCCTGGAGCCAGGATTTAATAAAGAATTGTGTACATTAATCATAAGCTGATCACATCTTTGGAATCTGGAAATCATAACGGAACTTATGTCATTCTCAGGCGTTCAGGGCCGGAAACCCACAGAACCCAGGTCAGGAGCCATATAAAACAGTGGTGTCTGGTCTAGTAGCGCAACTGGATCCGTTGATACCCAGGATCAGATCTCTAGGACCTTCCACTGAAAACTCACGTGTCCATGTTTCTCAGAAATATTATATGCTACCGGGCTCGCTTATGGCCCAATATAGTCCTGTTAACAGACCAGGGGATATATCAAACAGAGCTGGTTGCATTACTACAGGGCTTGGTTCCCTGGTGGTCGTAGCGACTGGTATCAAAGGATCGTACACCATGATCCCTGTGACAGCGAGGCCACAAGGTACCTATTTCATCACAATAACCAGGCTTCTAGAATATGAACTCAATGTTATGGAAGAGAAGTCACCCCATGCAAAGTGTGCAATTTTAACATCCTCCTAAGCTGCTCTTCCAAGATGGCCGCCTTGGTCATTTTCTGTAGCTCTGTGTGACCTAGAGGAGATTGGCTCCACCAAATTATGCTGATGTAAGATGATCACTGTTGGCACCCTAGAAATCTTCATTCAGAAGCTTTTACAACAGCTGGATGGCTATATTTGGGAGCATGTGACTAACTGAGCACCTTGGTGGCACATAGGGGGCAGGGGGGAAATAGACATAGTGAGCACAGGAAGAAATCCCTGGAGGGTGACACTGCTTTGGGCCTGACTAGCCGCCCACCTCAGCCAGAGCTGAAATTCAATCTAGCACCTATAGAAATATAGAGATAGGAGGGTGACGGCAGAAGGAGACCATACGGTCCATCTAGTCTGCCCTTATGTATATACTGTATGTTCTCTTTATCTTATGTGTATACTGTATATTCTCTGTTTCTTATGTGTGTACTGTACGTTCTCTTTATCTTATGTGTATACTGTATATTCTCTGTATCTTATGTGTATACTGTATGTTCTCTTTATCTTATGTGTATACTGTATATTCTCTGTTTCTTATGTGTGTACTGTACGTTCTCTTTATCTTATGTGTATACTGTATGTTCTCTGTATCTTATGTGCTATGCAGTCGAGCATCCTGCTTGCTTTTCCCACTGCCTGGCTACACTGTCCACTAATCTTGCAGCTATCAGTAATCAGTACCCCTAAATCTCTCTCCTGCCAGGTCCTGGATAACACAGTGCTGCCCATACGGTGCTCAGAGCCGGGATTCCTTCTACCCAAGTGCAGGATTTTACATTTAGAGACATTAAACTCTAGTTTCCACTGTTTTGACCATTTATCCAGTAAAGCTAAATCATTTTCCATGCTGCAGATGCCTCCAGGAATATCCACCCAATTAATCAATTCAGATTCCTTTGCCGCACTGAGCTCAGTGCAGCAAAGAAATTTGATTGGATCTGATCATCCCCACTCGCCTCTAGCTGTGGGTGTGCCCATGAAGGCCATTCAAAAAGGTGCCCCCCTCTTGGGAGTGGGGCTTAGTAGCTTGTGGGCTGGGCCTGGGGACAGTAAGAACCTGGGCTGATTTTTGGTCCCAGTCCGTCACTGGCACCCGCTGAGAAGTAGGAGGATATCTTCTGGGATTTAGACAGAACATGGGTAAGGGGGCCCCAATGGCGACTAGAATCTAGGGACACTGGTAGACTGAATGTTCTGACTTAAGCTGCCTATGCACAGCGCTAATAACGTGAACATTGGCGGCTCTTCGGAAAGGCTTTGCACAAGTATTCCCAATGGGGACAATGCGTGTCCTCTGAGGATCTTCTAGCCACCTCAATGCAGGAGCATCTTCGGAGGATCTTCCAGCCACCATATTGCAGGAGGCTCTTCTGAGGCTTTCCCAGCCACCTCAATTCAGGAGCATCTTCGGAGGATCTTCCAACCACCTTATTGCAGGAGGCTCTTCTGAGGCTTTTTTAGCCACTTCATTGCAGGAGGATCTTCTGAGGATCTTCCAGCCACTTCATTGCAGGAGCATCTTTTAGCCCCCTCATTACAGGAGGATCTTCGGAAGATCTTCCAGCCACCTGTCATAGAACCAGGACTGTTCCTCTCGTTCCCCAGCAGAGGGTGCCAAGGTTACCCATGCGCACTAGACATAGTAGGGCCATTAAGCATTCAGGGGCCTTTAAATACTGGCAAGCCCTGACCTGCATTGCCAGTTGGTCTCTCCTGCCTGTTTTCGTGTTCCAGTCTTCCATTTCTGTGTACCAACCGGCCTGATTCTGGCTACGTTCCTGCTCTCCTGACGACGTCGGCTTGTTTATGACTTCAATCCAGTTCTGCCTGCCCACAGGCTCGGCTTGTTTACAACCTCGATTCAATTCTAACAGCCACGGCTTCAGCTTGTCCCACGTCTCCAGTCCAGCTCTGTTCTGACCTTTACCCAGTACGTGGCAATACCCACTCTTAGGTTGCCCGATCTGGGGCCTTCCTGCTGCCCAGCCTATCCTCACCTTTAGAGGCTCTAGTGAAAACCAGGTTGGTCCTTAGATTCCAGGCTTCCCGGTCGAGAGGTGAGCTGGTTCTTAGTCTATGCAATCAGGGTTCATACCTAGTAGTCTGACACCACCCCATAGCAAGAGGATCTTCTGAGGATCTTCCAGCCACTTCACTGCAGGGGGATATTCTAGCCACTTTATTGCAGGAGGATCTTCAGAGGATCTTCTAGCCAATTCATTGCAGAAGGATCTTCTAGCCACCTCATTGCAGGAGGATCTTCTAGCCACCTCATTGCAGGAGGATCTTCTAGCCACCTCATTGCAGGAGGATCTTCTGAGGATCTTCCAGCCACCTCATTGCAGAAGGATTTTTTAGCCACCTCAAAGCAGGAGGATCTTTGGAGGATCTTCTAGCCACCTCATTGCAGGCAGATCTTCTAGTCACCCCATTGCAGGGGGGTCTACAGGGGTTCTTCTAGCCACTTTATTGCAAGAAAATCTTCGGAGTATCCTCTAGCCCCCTCAATGCAGGAGGATTTTCGGAGGGTCTTCTAGCCACTTTATTGCAGGAGGATCTTCGGAGGCTCTTAAAGTGGACCAACACCCAGGATTTTGACTATCCTGGGTTTTGGTCCACTTCGGCAGGGCACCCCGATCGGGGGTGCCCCGCTGTGTGAAACCCCCCAGAAAGCCCCAAAATCTTACCTGTCCCCGCTCCCACGTGACTGGACGGTCCAATCCCCGCCAACGTCCAGGCGGGGATCAGGAACGTCCAAGCGGCTGCCGCCGCCGCCGCCTCCCTCGCGTCACTTTCGGCGCGCGAGCGCCCCCGACGGCCATTCGCAGACGGCCCGCGCGGGCGCGCGCACGCCTACAGGGGCGCGAGGGAAGATCAGGTAAGCGATTTGGGGTGTCTGGGGGGGTTTCACCCCGCGGGACATCCCGATCTCGGATGTCCCGCGGGGTGGGAGGTGATCGGCCCGGGAATCTTATAGATTTCCGGGCCGATCACCTCTCGGTGTTGGTCCACTTTAAAGTGGACCAACACCCTGGGGTGATCGGCCCGGGAATCTATAAGATTCCCGGGCCGATCACCCCCCACCCCGCGGGACATCCGAGATCGGGATGTCCCGCGGGGTGAAACCCCCCCCAAACACCCCAACTCACCTACCTTATCTTCTCCCTCGCGCCCCTGTAGGCGTGCGTGCCTCCGCGCCGGCCATTCGCAGACGGCACAAGTGACGCGAGGGAGGCGGCGGCGGCCGCCGCCGCTTAGACGTTCCAGTTCTCCCCTTGTACGTCGGCGCTGGGAGCGGGGAGAGGTGAGTTTTTCGGGGGGTTAGGGGGGGTTTCACACAGCGGGGCACCCCGATCGGGGGTGCCCCACCGAAGTGGACCAAGACCCAGGATAGTCAAAATCCTGGGTGTTGGTCCACTTTAAAGCCACTTCATTGCAGGAGCATCTTCAGGGGATATTATAGCCACTTCATTGCAGGAGGTTCTTCTAGCCATCTCCTTGCAGGAGGATCTTCTAGCCATCTTATTGCAGGAGGATCTTCTAGCCATCTCATTTCAGGAGGATCTTCTAGCCATCTCAGTGCAGGATGATCTTCTAGCCATCTCAGTGCAGGAGGATCTTCTAGCCATCTCAGTGCAGGAGGATCTTCTAGCCATCTCATTGCAGGAGGATCTTCCAGCCACCTCATTGCAGGAGGATCTTCTAGACACTGCATTGAAGAAGGATCTTCAGAGGATCTTCTAGCCACTTCACAGCAGCAGGGCTAGTCACCTCATTGTCGGAAGATCTTCTGAGGATCTTCCAGCCACTTCATTGCAGGAAGATCTTCTAGCCACCTCAATGCAGGAGGATCTTTGGAGGATCTTCCAGCCACCTCATTGCAGGAGGATCTCCTAGCCACTTCATTGCTGGAGGATCTTTTGAAGATCTTATAGCCACTTAATTGCAGGAGGATCTTCAAAGGGTCTACTAGCCACTTCATTGCGGGGGGGATCTTCTGAGGATATTCTGGCCACCTCACTGCAGGAGGATCTTCGGAGGATATTTTAGTCACCCCATTGCAGGAGGGTATACAGGGGTTCTACTAGCCACTTTATTGTAGGAGAGTCTTCAGAGGCTCTTCTAACCACTTCATTGGAGGATCTTTGGAAGATATTCCAGCTACCCCATTGCAGGAGGATCTTCTAGCCACCTCATTGCAGGAGGATCTACAGAAGATCTTGTAGTCACCCCATTGCAGATGGATCTACTAAGGATTTTCTAGGCCCCTCATTGCCAGAGGATCCAGGGAGGATCTTCTAGTCACCCCATTGCAGGTGGATCTATGAAGGATCTTCTAGTCACCCCATTGCAGGTGGATCTATGAAGGATCTTCTAGTCACCCCAATGCAGGATTTTCTAGGCACCTCATTGCAGGAGGACCTTAGGAGGATCTAATAGCCACCGCTAGTGCCAGCTCGCACATACTGACATAAACACAAAGTTGCAGCTCACCTCTTAGAATCCGGTACGGTTTCAGAGACGGGAATTCATAGAGGATGATATTTGGTCTGCACCCTTTCTCCGCTACAGCAAAATATTTCCGGCTTGGATGGACCTGAAAAAGAAAAAAAAAACAAAGCAAAAATAATTTCAAGATGTTTTAGGTATCTGTCATATATTAACTACTAACATGCACAAACACGCAGCACACTGTATGGGCGTGCCATCACTGAAAGCATTAGAATAGCTTGTTGCTACTTGCACGGGTTGATCAGAGCTTTATATCGTCTATCTAATTGGCCAATCTCATCAAACACGTGCCATCGCAAAGTTAGATCAGGCGCTTGTGTGAAAAGCTGCCGCAAGGTGCATATAATTCCTCGGCGTAACCCAGAGAAAGAATCAACCCAAAAATACTGATTGGATGGATCTGTGTCACTTACTCCTACTTCGACACAGAGAGTTTACTGAGCGGCAGATTTGCCAATGCAATTCGGGAAAACCGCCGAGGTCCCTTAAACTGGACCTCCAACATTTGATAAAATTTAATGAAAACAATTAATGAACAGCCCAAACCCTTAAAAAACAATTACCCCGCATCTAAAATGTAATATATTCTACATTTTAGTCACGTACATATTATTCTTTCCCCCACTGGGCTGCAACTCTGTTCAGGACTCCAGGATATGGGCACCGCCATTTTGCCTCAAAAGCATCACATACTGAGGAGAGGAGAATGGGATAAGGTGCAGGGGGTGGGATTATAGCAGTGCTTTGCTCAGACAGAGAAGAGCTGGGGTCAGGAAAAGGTCAGCAATCCCAGAATGCAGAGCGGCACAGTCAGAAGACATTTCCTGTTTGCAGGCAGCCTGAGACTTCATGGGCCATCTTGGATGTTTAAAGGCTCAGAAAATGCAGTAGTTGCAGGTAGGATGATTTTTAATGTGGGCAATGTATGTACAGGGGGAGGGGAAACATACAAGATAAGCCCTTATTCAGGGTGAGGGTCCGGATTAATGTGGGCAATCTGTATGTACAGGGGGGGAACATATAAGATAGGCTCTTATTCAGGGTGAAGGTCCGGATTAATGTGGGCAATCTGTATGTACAGGGGAGGAAACATATAAGATAGGCTTTTATTCAGGGTGAGGGTCCAGATTAATGTTGGCAATCTGTATGTATACGGTGGGGAAAACATATAAGATAGGCTCTTATTCTGGGTGAAGGTCCGGATTAATGTGGGCAATCTGTATGTACAGGGGGGAAACATATAAGATAGGCTCTTATTCAGGGTAAGGGTCTGGATTAATGTGGGCAATATGTATGTACAGGGGAGGAAACATATAAGATAGGCTCTTATTCAGGGTGAAGGTCCGGATTAATGTGGGCAATCTGTATGTACAGGGGAGGAAACATATAAGATAGACTCTTATTCAGGGTGAAGGTCCGGATTAATGTGGGCAATATGTATGTACAGGGGAGGAAACATATAAGATAGGCCCTCATTCAGGGTGAAGGTCCGGATTAATGTGGGCAATCTGTATGTACAGTGGGGAAACATATAAGATAGGCTCTTATTCAGGGTAAGGGTCTGGATTAATGTGGGCAATATGTATGTACGGGGGGGGGGGGGAACATATAAAATAGACTGTCTGAAATGGATTGCTGTCCTTTTCCTGACCCCAGCTATAACCCCGCCCCCTGTACTTTTCACTACTCTCCTCTCCTCAGTATGTGATGCTTCTGAGGCAAGATGGCGGCGCCCGTATCCTAGAGTCCTGAACAGAGTTGCAGCCCAGTGGGGGAAAGAATAATAAGTAAGTGACTAAAAACTTAAAATGTATTAATTTTAGATGATGGGGAATATTTTTTTAAGGGTTTGGGCTTTTCATTAAATGATGTTGAAGGTCCGGTTCAAGATAATTGGAGCCTAGGGTGGCAAGATGTGTATTTTAACACAAACTAAAATTAGGGATATTTGACCCAGTCAATGGAAGGGGGGGGGGGGGGGGTGACAATCCGGTAATTTCACGGCCGAGTGGCACGTGATTAACAAAATGTTTGTGGACCACTGCTTCAGACAGAAAACTTACAGTTTAAAGGTATGATTAAGGAGTATCTTACCCCGAAACGCGTCACCTTTTGAGGGGGGCGAGATGGGACTACACCTCACACAGGACATGTATGTTTTTAATGGAAATATTAAACGTTAATTTTATGGTTTTGGTGAGCTGGACACATAAAACTTACAGTGACTGCTCCAATTCCTCCACCACTGCTGCTCCTCAGATAGCGCTGCTCCTGGGTGGTCAGATTCAGGATGACGGCCATTGTTCCGGCAACGTACAGCAGGGTCTGATCGTCCAGCAGGTGGAGGTTGGCTCGCTTGTTGCAGTCATAGCCGAAGGAATGTCTGCCGAACATTAAGGAAACTGTTCTACTGATATCGAACCTACAGAAGAACCCGACTCTACAGGAAGGAGGAGCCTGATCCCACTGACAGCGAGTCCTTATAGAGAAGTATGGGATGGATTCGGAAAGTGGTCCGTCCACCTAGATAGACATCATAGATTATGTACAGCAGACCCTTACTATACTCATGACAAGAATCTGTGCACGCGTGCATCAAGATCTACTCATGGTGGCAGAACGCTTGCATCAAGATCTACTCATGGTGGCAGAACGCTTGCATCAAGATCTACTCATGGTGGCAGAACGCTTGCATCAAGATCTACTCATGGTGGCAGAACGCTTGCATCAAGATCTACTCATGGTGGCAGAACACGTGCATCAAGATCTACTCATGGTGGCAGAACGCTTGCATCAAGATCTACTCATGGTGGCAGCACGTATACATCAAGATCTACTCATGGTGGCACTGCACTTGCATCAAGATCTAATCATGGTGGCAGAACACTTGCATCAAGATCTACTCATGGTGGCAGAACGCGTGCATCAAGACCTGCTCATGGTGTCAGCACACGTGCATCAAGATCTACTCATGGTGGCAGCACGTATACATCAAGATCTACTCATGGTGGCACTACACTTGCATCAAGATCTAATCATGGTGGCACTACACTTGCATCAAGATCTACTCATGGTGGCAGCACGCTTGCATCAAGATCTACTCATGGTGGCAGCACGTGTGCATCAAGATCTGCTCATGGTGGCAGCACGCATGCATCAAGATCTACTCATGGTGGCAGCACGTGTGCATCAAGATCTGCTCATGGTGGCAGCACGCATGCATCAAGATCTGCTCATGGTGGCAGCACGCATGCATCAAGATCTACTCATGGTGGCAGCACGCATGCATCAAGATCTACTCATGGTGGCAGCACGCATGCATCAAGATCTACTCATGGTGGCACTACACTTGCATCAAGATCTGCTCATGGTGGCAGCACGCATGCATCAAGATCTGCTCATGGTGGCAGCACGCATGCATCAAGATCTACTCATGGTGGCAGCACGCGTGCATCAAGATCTACTCATGGTGGCAGCACGCGTGCATCAATATCTACTCATGGTGGCACTACACTTGCATCAAGATCTGCTCATGGTGGCAGCACGCTTGCATCAAGATCTACTCATGGTGGCACTACACTTGCATCAAGATCTGCTCATGGTGTCAGTACGCGTGCATCAAGATCTACTCATGGTGGCAGCACGTGTGCATCAAGATCTGCTCATGGTGGCAGCACGCATGCATCAAGATCTGCTCATGGTGGCAGCACGCATGCATCAAGATCTACTCATGGTGGCAGCACGCGTGCATCAAGATCTACTCATGGTGGCAGCACGCATGCATCAAGATCTACTCATGGTGGCACTACACTTGCATCAAGATCTGCTCATGGTGGCAGCACGCATGCATCAAGATCTGCTCATGGTGGCAGCACGCATGCATCAAGATCTACTCATGGTGGCAGCACGCGTGCATCAAGATCTACTCATGGTGGCAGCACGCGTGCATCAAGATCTACTCATGGTGGCACTACACTTGCATCAAGATCTGCTCATGGTGGCAGCACGCGTGCATCAAGATCTACTCATGGTGGCACTACACTTGAATCAAGATCTGCTCATGGTGGCAGTACGCGTGCATCAAGATCTACTCATGGTGGCAGCATGCTTGCATCAAGATCTACTCATGGTGGCAGCATGCGTGCATCAAGATCTACTCATGGTGGCAGCATGCGTGCATCAAGATCTACTCATGGTGGCAGCATGCTTGCATCAAGATCTACTCATGGTGGCAGCACGCGTGCATCAAGATCTACTCATGGTGGCAGCATGCTTGCATTAAGATCTACTCATGGTGGCAGCACGCGTGCATCAAGATCTACTCATGGTGGCAGCATGCTTGCATCAAGATCTACTCATGGTGGCAGCACGCGTGCATCAAGATCTACTCATGGTGGCAGCACGCATGCATCAAGATCTACTCATGGTGGCAACACGCTTGCATTAAGATCTACTCATGGTGGCAGAACGCGTGCATCAAGATCTACTCATGGTGGCAACACGCTTGCATTAAGATCTACTCATGTGGCACTACACTTGCATCAAGATCTGCTCATGGTGGCAACACGCTTGCATTAAGATCTACTCATGTGGCACTACACTTACATCAAGATCTACTCATGGTGGCAGAACGCTTGCATCAAGATCTACTCATGGTGGCAGAACGCGTGCATCAAGATCTACTCATGGTGGCAACACGCTTGCATTAAGATCTACTCATGGTGGCAACACGCTTGCATTAAGATCTACTCATGGTGGCAACACGCTTGCATTAAGATCTACTCATGGTGGCAGAACGCGTGCATCAAGATCTACTCATGGTGGCAGCACGCTTGCATTAAAGCGGACCAACACCCTCCAAAACAACATTATTCTAATCACTTAAATATAAAAAAACACTTACCTTTTGATGACTTTTGCAGCCTTCTGTCCCTCACAGCGCCTGTAATCTTCATAATTCTTCGCCGGAAGTCCCGCCCTGCATCTCTTGTCCGTTCATTACCTTCTGTCAATCACGCTTCTGGGTTAATTTGCATTTCTTGTCCGTGGAGCAGGTCTCTTCAGCTGTCGCGCGATTTTGCTTGCAGTTCCTCATGTCTCCGCGTCATCGGGTGGGGGGGTTGCCTCTCTCAGCTCTCGGGAGCGTGCACGTCTCCCAGGGCTGTCTGCTAGCTGACCTCATGTGCTCAGCCATGATTGGCTGGAGGCACCTGAGCCTCCGCCTCCCCTCCTCTCACTCCCCTCCCTCCTCCTTCCATTCAGCGTCTGCTCTCCTCTCGTCTCATCTCGTGCTGGATGCGGTAAGTTTACTTTTCTTTCATAAATCTCTTTGTCAAATGTGTTTGTTTACTGTTTAATTCACTGTAATGTACTGCGCCACTGAGAATGTTATGGGGGGATTCTGCCTGCTGAAAATGTTATGGGGGGATTCTACCTGCTGAACATGTTATGGGGGGATTCTGCCTGCTGAAAATGTTATGGGGGGATTCTGCCTGCTGGACATGTTATGGGGGGATTCTGCCTGCTGGACATGTTATGGGGGGATTCTGCCTGCTGAGAATGTTATGGGGGGATTCTGCCTGCTGAGAATGTTATGGGGGGATTCTACCTGCTGGACATGTTATGGGGGGATTCTACCTGTTGAAAATGTTATGGGGGGATTCTGCCTGTTGAAAATGTTATGGGGGGATTCTGCCTGTTGAAAATGTTATGGGGGGATTCTGCCTGCTGAAAATGTTATGGGGGGATTCTGCCTGCTGAAAATGTTATGGGGGGATTCTGCCTGTTGAAAATGTTATGGGGGGATTCTGCCTGCTGAAAATGTTATGGGGTGATTCTGCCTGCTGAAAATGTTAAGGGGGGAGATTCTGCCTGCTGAGCATGTTATGGGGGGATTCTGCCTGCTGAAAATGTTATGGGGGGATTCTGCCTGCTAAAAATGTTATGGGGGGATTCTGCCTGCTGAAAATGTTATGGGGGGATTCTGCCTGTTAAAAATGTTATGGGGGGATTCTGCCTGCTGGACATGTTATAGGGGGATTCTGCCTGCTGAAAATGTTATGGGGGGATTCTGCCTGCTAAAAATGTTATGGGGGGATTCTGCCTGTTGAAAATGTTATGGGGGGATTCTGCCTGTTGAAAATGTTATGGGGGGATTCTGCCTGCTGAAAATGTTATGGGGGGATTCTGCCTGCTGAAAATGTTATGGGGGGATTCTGCCTGCTAAAAATGTTATGGGGGGATTCTGCCTGCTGAAAATGTTATGGGGGGATTCTGCCTGTTAAAAATGTTATGGGGGGATTCTGCCTGCTGGACATGTTATAGGGGGATTCTGCCTGCTGAAAATGTTATGGGGGGATTCTGCCTGCTAAAAATGTTATGGGGGGATTCTGCCTGTTGAAAATGTTATGGGGGGATTCTGCCTGTTGAAAATGTTATGGGGGGATTCTGCCTGCTGAAAATGTTATGGGGGGATTCTGCCTGCTGAAAATGTTATGGGGGGATTCTGCCTGCTAAAAATGTTATGGGGGGATTCTGCCTGCTGAAAATGTTATGGGGGGATTCTGCCTGTTGAAAATGTTATGGGGGGATTCTGCCTGCTAAAAATGTTGTAGGGGGATTCTGCTATATAAAGTGGACAAAACTACACATAAAGTAGGGACCACACTAACACAGAGTGAAGAGTGGCAATGTGGCTTCTACATGTATTTGCAGATATATACAACTAAATCTTTGTCTTTCTACCTATTATACATGTTTGTTGCTTGATACTCATATATTACTAAGGGTTGGTTCCACTGGGTAGCTCCCACACCTATTACAAATTTCCCAAAGCAGCTTGCCATTTCTTCCAATAAAGTGCACTGAAGCCTAGGATTTTGAACATTCTGGATTTTGGTCCATTTTCTGGAGGCATCCCGATTTGGCAGGCACGGTTTCCTCCAATCAGTCTGCAGCCTTCTCTCCACCAGCAGTGTATGCCCACAACAGCCATATAGATAGGCCCGGTGCATGAGCGTGAACCAGCTAGGGAGATTCTCCAGCTCATGCACAGACCTTAGGATTGCTGGGAAGGTATATTTTATGGCAAAGAAGAAGATTTCACATAGTGGGGCATCCCAAATCAGGGGACAGAAAATCATCCAACCAGCCATTTTAATCAGGGCTCCTATATATAGAAAATGAGGTCAGAAATAGCATAGAAAAGGCCAATGAAGCTGATTGGAGCACAGGGGTTAATATTTTTTCTGTGCAGCTTCTAACAGCTGCCAGAGATAGGGGACATTTAACTGTGCTGTGCTGCATGTTATGCAATTCTGCAGAGAAGAGGATGACACCCAGTGGGGCACCTCAAGAAGGAGACACCGAATGTTGTCTGTTTTTTATGGGGTCTTTTTTCCCCAGTAGCGTGTGTGCTTCCACACAGCCTATCTGATTGGCTGGGGATGGGTGCACATGCACAGTCAAAATGTTGGTACTTTTGCATTCTGACTTGGCATGAGCTAACCTATGAGTTCCCACCTTGGCTGAAGCTTCTCGCACCCTACCGAGGCAAATGGCTCCAGCACTTTTTTTTAATATTTTTTTTTCATCTACCTCCTCAAAGCCCACGCTGTCGTTGTGATTTATTGCTCATATAAGGAGTAGTGACTCTTATATGCGTGCTGGAGGCGTGTCCCGCAGCCTGGCAGGTCTGAGGCTCTGCTGGCCGGGTAGTAAGGGAGAGATGCGGGCTGGCTGAGGGGTGCCGTGCGGGCTGTATTGGGAGGCCGTGCATGTGCGGGCTATATTGGGGGGCTTTGTTCCGCTGGCCAGGGGGGCTCTCCATGAGCGAGGCCGGCTCCGCGGACACCATCATGGACAATCAGATGGTGCGCTGCAAGATCGTGGTGGTCGGGGGCACTCAGTGCGGGAAGACGGCTCTGCTCCACGTCTTTGCTAAGGATTACTGTTGGGCTGAGTGAGTGACAGTCAAGTGAGGGGCAGTCAAGGAGGGACCCGAGCGGGCCGCTGCTGGAGGTGATCAGGAAGCGCGACAGGAGGCTGTGAAGGGCGGCTTTCAGGTCCTTGCGCGCCACCAACTATAGAAGCCCGTCCCTGGCAGGGGGAGACTCGCGCATGCGCAGTAGTGTCAGGTGAAGCGCCGCTCGCTCCCGATGCAAGCGGCGCTTCACCTATCTACCGCGCATGCGCGCGATTTTAACAGGAAGAGGTCAAAGGATCTCTTCCTGTTAGGAGGAAAATGAAGATGGCGGCAGAATATTAAAAATATAGCGACGCGCTGAGGGAACATAAAAGGTAAGTTTTTTTTTCTTAACTTTATTATTCGGGTCTTTCTGTTTAATTTCCATATTTTTAAAGTATACATTAAAAAAAAAAGGTGGCAGGGTGTTGGTCCACTTTAAGATCTACTCATGGTGGCAGTATGCATGAACTTATATCTACTCATGGTGGCAGTATGTGTGCAACAAGACCTACTTGGGATGCCAGTACACATGTTAAGATCTACTCACAGTGCCAGTACCAGTGCGACAAGATCTACCCGGGATGCCACATTACAGGTAGGCAGAGAGTGGTATCCCACAATAAAGGCAGTGTGAGGCGTGAGGCATCCCAATTAAAGGCAATGTGTAGGCATCCCAAATACAGGCAGTGTGTGTGGCATCCCAATTACAGGCAATGTGTAGGCATCCCAAATACAGGCAGTGTGTGTGGCATCCCAATTACAGGCAATGTGCAGGCATCCCAAATACAGGCAGTGTGTGTGGCATCCCAATGACAGGCAATGTGCAGGCATCCCAAATACAGGCATTGTGTGTGGCATCCCAATGACAGGCAATGTGCAGGCATCCCAAATACAGGCAGTGTGTGAGGCATCCCAATTACAGGCAATGTGCAGGCATCCCAAATACAGGCAGTGTGTGTGGCATCCCAATTACAGGCAATGTGCAGGCATCCCAAATACAGGCAGTGTGTGTGGCATCCCAATTACAGGCAATGTGCAGGCATCCTAAATACAGGCAGTGTGTGTGGCATCCCAATTACAGGCAATGTGCAGGCATCGCAAATACTGGCGGTGTGTGCAGCATTCCCCAAGCCCCCCCCCCAAAGAAAAACGCACATCACCAAGCTCCCACGTAACAGCAGCCACCACCCGCTGACATAAACTTCTGGCCTCCTCTGCCCTCGACCCCACTGCCCACCGCCTCTGTAGCCGCTGCAAGTTTCCTGGTTCTGGGTGGGCGTGGACTGTGACTCATGGCCTTACCCCACCCAGGTTGCCAGAACCAGCTCCCTGCGGGCAGAGGCGAGTGCAGCGGAGGAAGTGTACGCCAGTAACGTATATGTGTCTGTGTCTACGTTTTATGTCGGTGGGAGACGGCTGCTGCGGCGTGGGCGCTGGGGAATGTAAATAAATGCGTCTTCTAGGGGAGAAAATACAGTATACTTTTATATACAGTTTAAAGTGGACAGAGCCAACGGTTTGCCACCACCCTCACTGCTGGATGAAATGGTGTGCAGCCAACTTCCCACTTATTGTGCAAATTGTGGCCATTATGTGCTAACGCACACATGGAATTCTTCCTCTGCATTTACCCATCTATGCAATTGTGAACAACACATTCCATGAACACACCAGTGAATAAACACTATATTAGTGACTACACACAGGTGAATAACACACTAAGAGGCAGTGGGAAGCCCTAAATTCTGCGCCCTCGGAGCAATTGGAGGATAGGTGCCTTGCTCAAGGGCACTTCATGTCCCATGGTTGGGAATCGAACCTGTCACAAGCCCACTTCCCTTACCTCTAGGCCATAACTGCCCCTCCTACCTGTGACACGTTTCAGGCTAGTGGCTTTCATCAGCACAAGGCTGGAGATAAGGTCCGTATGGGGGAGACTTGTAATCTATTTCTTTTGCCTAGTAACTTATTAAAATCCCCATCCCTGTGATTTTCACGTCAATTGTATAGACAAAAGGATACTGGAGCTGGAGAACAGCGCCAGGGATGCCGGATTCTGGGGTCACATAGGGCTGGGAGCAGATGCTTTCATAGTTGTAGTAGAAGTCCTCTGGAATCTTCTCCTCTAGTTCTTCCTCCTCCTCGCCCCGGCCATCTTCTGTGGTTAATGGTTCCGGCTCTTGCCCTGTGTAAGTAAAAGCAAATATCCCCCATCAGTGATACCCACCATCAGAGGAGTGGTTAGGCTTTCTGGCACCCTGGGCAAAGATTCAAAATGGCGCCCCCATTTGTTCTCAGGCCCCCCACTTTGGTGCCCCCCTGACCTGCTGCACCCAGAGCATGTGCCCCCCCCAGCTATGCCCTTGCCCACTTACTGCTTTATTCTGGCTATTCTATAGGGTGAGCCTGGGCTACAGGTCTCCAGAAGACAGTTAGGGGCTGCAGTATATGCGCCATTATTTAAGCAGCTGTTAAGCCATTGGCTCATCTGAAATAGAATACAAAGCGAAAGGTTTACAGCCCAACTCCAGGCGTGAAAGGGTCGTAATAATAATAAAAAGAGTAATAATCTGTTA
Organism: Gastrophryne carolinensis; assembly: GCA_027917425.1. Classification (NCBI taxonomy): domain Eukaryota; kingdom Metazoa; phylum Chordata; class Amphibia; order Anura; family Microhylidae; genus Gastrophryne; species Gastrophryne carolinensis. The sequence continues at coordinate 512,638,346 of CM051236.1, read as the reverse complement.
AAGTGAACCAAAGCCCAGGATTTTGACTATCCTGGGTTTTGGTCCTTACCTCTGGGGCACCCCCAGTGGGGATGCTCCGCTGTGTATAACCCCCTAGGTTACCCAATCTCACTCATCCTTCCTCGGTTCTATGAAAGCATGTGCAGCCTCTTGTCCAATCAGTGCGCTTAGATCCGCTCCCTCCCCTTCGTCTAAGAGCTTGTCTAAGGTGAGCGGATCACAGCGCACAGGTGGCCGCATCCCCTTTAACAGGGAGCAAGACCGTGCCGTCCATTTACAAATGAGCAGGGATGCGTCCGGGATGCACAGACGTGGCGAGGGCTCTGGAAGAGGGGGAGTGTTCTGGGGCCACAGGGCCCCAGAAGTTCCTCTTTAAGATTGCCGATTTGTTGCCTTCAAATGTGGCCCTCTGACATGAACGCATAGGTTGGCCGCATCCCAGCCAATCAGCGTGCTCGATTTCACTCGGCCCACTAGTGTCGCAGGCAGTGAGCAGTGTGGGAGGCTGCAGTAAACAAAAGGAAATAACAAATGCCCACCTTCTGGTTGGACTTCCAAGTCGTGTCCTTGTTGGATCTCCTCTGCAACCACAATAGGTTCTTCAAGAGCAGAGTTCTCTGTTTGATGAGTATCCAGGTCAACCGATGACGGTACTTCACCAGAAGGTTCTAAACCTGGGACGGGCTCCTCTGTGTTCCCAACAGGGTCTATAAGCGTAGAGCTCTCTGTTTGAAGAGCATCTAGGTCAACTAATGACGGTTCTTCCACAGGAGGTTCTAAATCTGGGATGGACTTCTCTGTGCTCTCAACGAGGTCTATAAGAGTAGAGTTCTCTGTCTGATGGGTATCCAGGTCAGCTGATGATAGTTCCTCACCAGGAGGTTCTAAATCTGGGACGGACTTCTCTGTGCTCTCAACAGAGTCTATAAGAGTAGAGCTCCCTGTTTGAGGAGTATCTAGGTCAACCGATGATGGTTCTTCACCAGAAGGTCCTAAACCTGGGACGGGCTCCTCTGTGCTCCCAACAGGGTCTATAACAGTGGAGTTCTCTGTTTGATGAGTATCCAGTTCAACTGATGATGGTTCTTCACCAGAAGGTTCTAAATCTGGGATGGTCTCCTCTGTGCTCCCAACAGGGTCTATAAGAGTAGAGCTCTCTGTTTGAGGAGTATCTAGGTCAACCGATGACGGGTCTTCACCAGAAGGTTCTAAATCTGGGGTGGACTCCTCTGTGCTCCCAGCCTGTCCTATGAGAGCAAAGTTCTCTGTCTGATTAGTGTCCAGGTCATCAGATTGTGATTCTTCCACAGGAGGTCCTAAACCTGTTATGGGCTCATGACCAGCATTAAGGGTATCTGACTTTTCATAAGACCCTTCAACTCCCCCTTTTCCGTCACTGGTGACAATAGATTCCTCATGTAACCTTGTATCCGGGTCCTCTTCCTCATTGGCTGGCTTCTGGTTGTCAGCCTCAGTCTGCCCATTAGGAGACTCTATCACCACCTCGGATCCTTCAACTACTCCTGTCCTATCAGTGGTGGCCACAGATTCCTCATGTATCCCAGTGAACGTGTCTTCTTCCTCTTTGGCTGGTATCTGGCCGCCGGCCTCAGAATGTCCAACAGGAGGCTCTAATAAGGTATCTGAAGTTCCCTCTATCATCACCTTGGATCCTTCAACTACTCCTGTCCCATCGGTGATGGCCACAGACTCCTCATGTAACCCAGTGGCCGTGTCTTCTTCCTCTTTTGCTGGTATCTGGTCGCCGGCCTCAGATTGAGCATCAGGAGACTCTAATAAGGTATCTGAAGTTTCCTCTATCATCACCTCGGTCCCTTCAACTACTCCTGTCTCATCGGTGGTGGCCACAGATTCCTCATGTAACCCATTGGCCGTGTCTTCTTCCTCTCCAGCTGGTTTCTGGTTGCCGGCCTTCGCCCGCCCATCAGGAGGCTCCAGTAAGGTGCTGCCATGTGGAATTGTTGCTGCTGTGTCATCTTCACCTGCTTCTTGAGTGGTCTCATCATCGGAATCAGGTTGGTTTTCCACTGGTTCTCCTGGTGTCTTGTCAACGTTTTCCCGACCGAAGTCTGTACCTGCAATTCAGAAACAGGATGAGCATTGGACATCTTGGAAAATCTCATCTCATAAAGAGAACCTGATGCTTCTCAGGAAAGCACCTCTGTAAAAAGAGATCGGGCTGTGCGCCACGTCCCTGCTCAGAAATAGTCCCACCTATGAGGTCTTCTCTGAGGGGCAGGTGGTGCCATAGAGCAGAACAATGACATGCCTCACTGTACAGCTTATACTGAGAAAGGTTGAGAAGATGACGTTGGCTATCTGCCGGCAAGAGAGAGGCGCGCTATTGGGTGGGGTTTTCTTTTCATTAGGACCCTCCTGCAGTCGGCATCAGTTTAGGCTGGGAGAGATAGATTTTGTTAATAAGTAGTGTTGGGAGAGCCCCCCAAGATTCGGGTTTGGTTTGAATAAAAGTTCAGGGATTGGGGACCCAAAGGGACTGGATTGTAGGACTCAGGTAAGTTACATCCACTTCTTTGCCCCCCCCCCCCCCCCCCACAACCGCCATCACTTCAAAGTAGGGGCCCAGCCTCCACTCGGGTCCAGTCATAACATATAGGTTATTGGGGATACAGCCTATAATGACCAGGCCCATAGTCTGAGCTTGTCTTGGGGTAAAGTATTCTGTTCAAACTAGGGACCCAGCTATCACATAAAGGTTATGGAGGAGGAGGGAGGACTTTATACAGACTTTACTGTGTCGGGGCCCCCCATAATGTTATGGCTGGGCCCCCTAAAATAACTTTCCTATTTTATAGTCTGAGGTGAGCCTGGTTGCTTTGGGATGAAGGACATGATTCAAATTAAAGGCCCAGGCATCACATATAGGTTACAGAGGAGGAGGGAGGACCTTATACAGACTTTACTGTGTCAGGGCCCCCCATAATGTTATGGCTGGGCCCCCTAAAATAACTTTCCTATTTTATAGTCTGAGGTGAGCCTGGTTGCTTTGGGATGAAGGACATGATTCAAATTAAAGGCCCAGGCATCACATATAGGTTACAGAGGAGGAGGGAGGATTCGATATAGACTTTACTGTGTCAGGGCCCCCCCATAATATTATGGCTGGGCCCCCCCCCCCCCCAAATAAACTTTCGTATATTATAGTCTGAGGTCAGCCTCGTTGCCTTGGAGTGACGGACTCAAACTAGGGGCCCAGTGATAACATATAGGTTATTGGGGAGGGGGCAGACTCTATACAGCTTATAATGACCGGACCCATAGTCTGAGCTTCAGTTTCCTATATAGTCTGAGCTTGTCTTGGGGTAAAGGATATTGTTCAAACTAGGGGCCCAGATGCCACATATAGGTTAAGGAGGAGGAGGAGGGAGGACTTTATACAGACTTTACTGTGTCAGGGCCCCCCATAATGTTATGGCTGGGCCCCCTAAAATAAACTTTTGTATATTATAGTCTGAGGTGAGCCTGGTTGCTTTGGGGTAAAGGACATGGTTCAAGTTAGGGGCCTAGTCATAACATATAGGTTATTGGGGAGGGGACAGACTCTATACAGCCTATAATGACCGAGCCCCTAGTCTGAGCTTCAGTTTCCTATATAGTCTGAGCTTGTCTTGGGGTAAAGGATTCTGTTCAAACTAGGGGCCCAGCTATTACATATAGGGGGACCCAGATGTTGTATGGGGCCCAGGTGGCGTCCCTATCTCCACACACACAGGATGACTGATGCCTGTCCTCTGTTTAGTTGCAGATATGGAGAGTCCGGAGGGTCGGTGGGTGAGGAGTGGGGGGCGTCTGTCAAGGGGACCCTAGAGGCAAAATCGGGGCTGTAAAAAAACTGTGATGGTGGGTGTGGAGGGCAAGGAAGTGGATGTAACTTACCTGAGCACTGCAATCTGGTCCCTGGTCGGTGGCGCTCTGGCTCTTGGATGGGCTACGGCCGGGGAAACATAAAATGATGGCCATCGCTCTCATGAGTGAGGACACTCCTAGTGCCAGCTTCCAGTGTCCTTGTAGATTGTGCCTCAGCTCCCTTACCCTGCAGCAAGGGCGACACCTAGCGTCTGAAGGTCCCCTGCTGCTGCCCCTACACTAACACCTAACTAACTACTCTATTTCTGTCTATTAAAACAGGGGTGATGGCTAATGCACCCCCCTGTTACAATAGGAACATGTCAGGAACCTTCAGCTAATATTTAGGATTCCTCTTCCTGGTCGCCAACCTGCGATAACGGCAGACTGGGTATCACGATAAATAGGCCACAACCCCCTTTGAAGAGATCTGCTCTAGCAATAACGCTGAAAACCAAGTTCTTTCCTATATAAATTGCTGATCTCCCCCTTAGGTGATGGGGTTCCACCCTTTGTGAGAAAATGGGAGAGGCCCGATCAGATCAGGAAACTTCTCTCCGCGCCACACAAAACGTCCATTTGCACCAAGTACCAGAAATGCAATTACAAAATACTTACCCGATGGTATGGGGTTCCTACCATGGTCAACAAGTGGTTCCCTGGCTCCTCAGTGAATTGCTGGAGATGTGGCGCGGAGAAAGGAGACCTTTTGCACATTTTCTGGTCGTGCCCCAAACTCAGGCCATTCTGGGATTCTATTAGGAAGATAGTGGCCCCGGGTTGGACTGCACCCTCCCAGATGATCCAGGATTTTGCTTAATTCATCTAACCAAGGCCCCCCAAAGTCACTCCAATGCCAGCTTCTGAACGCAGCAAAGGCGTGAATTCCGTTAATATGGAAACAAGAGAGCCCCCCCTTGCTGGCTATATGGGTTCTGAAAGTGAACGACATAACGCGCTATGAGAACCTGTTGTTAACAAAAGATGGAGGTCATGATAAATTTACCAGCACTTGCTACAGGTGGATGGTGTTTCTTGACTCTGATGAATGCAAGGCAATTCTGGAGACGACCTAGGGACCCGCACGTTTCCAGTTCCATTTCCAGTTCCATTTTCACTTTCACTGTCATACACTTCCCTCTTTCCTCCCCTTCCAGTTTGATAAACTACTCACACCTACCCTCAGCTTCACCCCCCCCCCCTTCCTTCATTGTATGTTAATGGATGCATCCAGGGCCGGGTACAGGTTATGTGGGCCCTTGGGCGACATAGTCTCAGTGGGCTCCTTTGTGGTGAAGAGTAGCGTCACCTCACCGAGGGACATCCCAAATCTGGATGCTCCTTAAGGATCATGTTATTTGGACCAAAACTGGTCTACTTTGAAGTGCACCAAACCCCTTTAAACCTGACCTCGGAGTCTAAACGAATCTAGATCCTCCTGATTTTGGATGCACTGTGGGATCACCAGTTTAATGGCCAAACCAGGGGGGGTTCTTTCACAGACAGAGGCATCCCAAATTGAGATGCCCCTTTAAAGCGGACCAAAACTCAGGGGTGGAATTGTTTGCATAGTGGGTATGTCAGCAATCCCAGGGGGTGTCACACAGTAGGGTATCACAGATTGGGATGCTCCAGGGATAGGAAATCAGCTGGGGTGGGCAACTTAAAAGCAGAACAAAACCCAGCACATTTAAATTGAGATACCCCGTTGTATGAAACAACATATGCTGTAACAACCAGCTGTGGCAGCATTCTCCCAGTCCGCCGCCAGTCAAGAGCCATCACACACCCCAAAGGCTGGCCCTGTCAGTGGGCCCCCTGGAGGATAGAGGCCCCGGCAGCTTCCCCACCTTGCCGGGTGCTGACGCCGAGCCTGGATGCATCCATGGTTGGAATAATCTATGCTGCTGTTAGGATGTGGATTTAAGACAGAAGCTTGTGGATGTTTTCTTTTTGTAAACGATCTTTATTGTCAGCTTACTTTTTGTATATTGTCATTTAAACACCATGAAAATCAATAAATAAAGAATCTATAAAAAAAAATAGGCCTTGGCCAGACACCCTGCCTGTGCCGCCCCCGCGTGCCCTCATGGGGAAGCTGGGATTCAGAAGTGGAGCCACGGCCTCCGTCCACTCACCTGTGTTGTTATCGGCTCCGGGCTCTGCTCCGTTCTCATCTCCGGATGAGGCTGTGTGTTCACCGACCCGACCCTCCGGACTCTCCATATCTGCAACTAAACAGAGAACAGACATCAGTCATCCTGTGTGTGCGGAGATGGGGGCCGCCACCTGGGTCCCATACCACAAACCTGTGTGTGATGAGGACAGGGAACAGCTACACACTGTAGGTGCCTGTGGTAGACACTATGGTAACGTGGTGAATGACGTATACAATATGGGGCGGGCTTATCATTTCTAGGGCCCCAAGCAAAGTTGTGTCCGGGGGCCCTAATCAAAGGCATTTTTATATAATAAAATACAATAATAAAGAGTAACAAGTCGCAAGATTGTCAATATCTTGCTTTTCTTCCTTTTGCTGGGGGAACCCGATTTGGGATGTCCTCTGTGTGTATTCCCCAGGACCGTCTGTAAACTTACCTTTTCCTATGTACCCGCGACGCATGCACAGGGCGCTTGGCTAATCATTTAATTCAGATTTTCTATGCAGCTCTGAGCTCACAGTGGCATGAAAATCTGAACAGAGCAAGTGCCGCTGGCCGCACCCCCGCTCACCTCCAGCTGTGGGCGCGCCATTCAAAAACACACTCCGTCTAAAGAAATAGCAGAGAAAGGCGGACACGGCCCCAGGATGCAGCGTCGGAAAGGTGAGTAGATCAGGCAATGCCTTTGTGCACTCCGCAGAGTTCTGGGGGGCCCCTGAGAGGTGTGGGCCCCATGCAATTGCATGGGTTGCGTGATGGCCAAGCACACCACTGTATACATTTCTTGTAGATTGAGGTGTTCATCCTTATTACGCGCCCAGGGAGTTAAAGTAGCCCAAAACCCACAGCGATCAGCCCGGGAATTCCTCCCCCCCCCCCCCCGGGCATCTAAAATCGTGATGCCCCGCTCTGTGAAACCCTCCCAGGTCGCCTGTACACTTACTTTGGTTTCCCAGTCCAACAAAGCATGTGCGAGCCGCGGACGCATCTCCACTATCCCTCTAGCAGGGTGCGTGCCGGAGCCAAGCATTTGTGAATGGCCGCCGCAGGCACCCGCCATGCTAGAGGGATAGCTGGGATGCGCCCGCAGCTCGCGCATGCGCCGTTGGACCGGGAAGTAAGGTAAATAAACAGGGCGACCTGCGGGGTTTCACACGCCGGGGCATCACGATTTTGGATGCCCCAGGGGGAGGGAATCAATCAGCCCGGGAATCTTATAAATTCCTGTGCCGATCGTGGGTTTGGTCCACTTTAATATGCGTGCCCGTAGAAGCTGATTGGATGAGAGGCCACGCCTGCGCCATGAGCACAAGCAAAAGTTGAAACAGTGGGCGATCCGGGGGGTTTTACACTGTGAGGCACCCCAAACTCACTCAGTTAGTGAGAATCCCAGGTACACTTTAAAGTGTCAAAGCAAAATGCAACAGCAGTCGCCCTGGAATCTAGGGCATCTTATTGCATGCGCTGTTGGACCAAGGAGAGGTGAGTTTTACTGGGCAAACGGGGGGGGGGGGGTTCAGACAGCGGGACATCCCAATTTGTAAGTGGATTTAAAGTGGACCAAAACCCATGGCGATCGGCCTGAATCTATAAGATTCCCAAGCCGATTGGGATGCCCCACTGTGTGAAACCCCCCAGGTCGCCCCTTACACTTACCTTGTTTCCCGGTCCAACGGCGCATGCGCGAGCCGCGGCCGCATCCCCGCTATCCCTCTAGCATTTGTGAATGGCCGGCGCGGGTACGCTCCCTGTTAGAGGGAAGCGGGGGATGCGGCAGCCAATGCGCTCGGAGCCGCTGGCTTAGACGACGTGACGTCAGTGGCTCCAAGTGCGTTCATTGGACCGGGAAGAGGTGATTTACCTTCGGCGTCAAAATCCTGGGTTTTGGTCCACTTTAAAAAGACAAAAAAAAGTATACATTTGTGAAAACCCGGGGGGGGGGGGGGGGGCCGGGGCTAGACATCATGGCTCAATGGGGCCCCAAAATTCCTAGTGGCGGCCCTGGCTCAGACACTCAGAGCTCTCTCTACCTGGAGAAATATACTAAGTGATCTGAGCCTTTGGAACGCTAAACTAAACTTGGACTTGCTGGATCGGGTTGTATCATTTGCTGTTTTAATGCTTTAATGCAGTATGTTCATGGGGGGGGGGGGTATTTAGACTGAAAGAAAAGTGATCAGAACAAACGGTGGCTAAATATTTACAAAGCAATCACATTAAAGTGGACCAAAACCCACCGGATTTTGCTCCGTGCTTCTGGGCATCCTGAGGCAACCTCTGCATCCCCGCTATTCCTACCTCACCTCAGCTTTGATTGGCAGGCTAGCCGCTGACTGCGCCACGGTGGAAATACCCAGAGGGGAGGCCGGGGACCCCACTGCTGGTCCGCACATGCACTGTTGGAAGGTAAACATCCTTTACAGGGGCATCCCCTCCAATACAGGTGTCCTACTGTGCATGTGTGGGAATCCGACTGAGGTGAGTAAACGGCAAAAGGGGGATCAATGTGAGTATATGGAAAACCAGGGGATGGAGGTGGGCATACGTCTAACTGCGGATGGAGGTAAATACAGGGCGAGCGGGGGATCAAGGTGAGTATATGGCACACAGGGGATCAAGGTGAGTATATGGCAAACAGGGGATCAAGGTGAGTATATGGCACACAGGGGATCAAGGTGAGTATATGGCACACAGGGGATCAAGGTGAGTATATGGCACACGGGGGATCAAGGTGAGCATATGGCACATGGGGGCTCAAGGTGAGTATATGGCACACAGGGGATCAAGGTAAGTATATGGCACACGGGGGATCAAGGTGAGCATATGGCACACGGGGGATCAAGGGGAGTATGGGGCACACAGGGGATCAAGGTGAGTATAGGCACACGGGGGATCAAGGTGAGTATATGGCACACGGGGGATCAAGGTGAGTATATGGCACACGGGGGATCAAGGTGAGTATATGGCACACAGGGGATCAAGGTGAGTATATGGCACACGGGGGATCAAGGTGAGTATATAGCACACGGGGGATCAAGGCGAGTATATGGCACACGGGGGATCAAGGTGAGTATATGGCACACGGGGTATCAAGGTGAGTATATAGCACACGGGGGATCAAGGCGAGTATATGGCACACGGGGGATCAAGGTGAGTATATGGCACACGGGGGATCAAGGTGAGTATATAGCACACGGGGGATCAAGGCGAGTATATGGCACACGGGGGATCAAGGTGAGTATATAGCACACGGGGGATCAAGGTGAGTATATAGCACACGGGGGATCAAGGTGAATATATAGCACACGGGGGATCAAGGTGAGTATATGGCACACAGGGGATCAAGGTGAGTGTATAGCACACGGGGGATCAAGGCGAGTATATGGCATGCGGGGGATCAAGGTGAGTTATATAGCACACGGGGGATCAAGGTGAGTATATAGCACACGGGGGATCAAGGTGAGTATATAGCACACGGGGGATCAAGGCGAGTATATAGCACACAGGGGATCAAGGTGAGTATATAGCACACGGGGGATCAAGGCGAGTATATGGCACACAGGGGATCAAGGTGAGTATATGGCACACGGGGGATCAAGGTGAGTATATGGCACACAGGGGATCAAGGTGAGTATATGGCACACGGGGGATCAAGGCGAGTATATGGCACACAGGGGATCAAGGCGAGTATATGGCACACGGGGGATCAAGACGAGTATATGGCACACAGGAGATCAAGGTGAGTATATGGCACACAGGGGATCAAGGTGAGTATATAGCACACAGGGGATCAAGGCGAGTATATGGCAAACAGGGAATCAAGGCGAGTATATGGCACACGGGGGATCAAGGTGAGTATATGGCATGCGGGGGATTAAGGTAAGTATATGGCACACAGGGGATCAAGGTGAGTATATGGCACACGGGGGATCAAGGCGAGTATATGGCACACAGGGGATCAAGGCGAGTATATGGCACACGGGGGATCAAGGCGAGTATATGGCACACAGGGGATCAAGGCGAGTATATGGCACACGGGGGATCAAGACGAGTATATGGCACACAGGGGATCAAGGCGAGTATATGGCACACAGGGGATCAAGGTGAGTATATAGCACACAGGGGATCAAGGCGAGTATATGGCATGCGGGGGATTAAGGTAAGTATATGGCACACAGGGGATCAAGGTGAGTATATGGCAAATGCAGGATGTTCAACTAACAGCAAGTCCATGGGTGTCACTGGTGTTGCACACTGGGTTTCTGCCCTAAGGACACCCATGGACAATCTGCTAAATGCACTTCCTGTCTGCAGTGATTTAACAGGAAGTGATACGAATAGGGGGGCACAGCGGGCAAGAACACTAAAGGGGTTCCAACCCCGCCTAATACATATAAATAATATAAATAAATAACTAAATATTGTTGTCCGGAGTTGTAAACTATTTTCAATTAAAAAAAAAACACATGACATAAATACCCCGCGCCCGCATCCCATCCCTGCGGCCACTTTACCTTCCTCAGCCGCTTTCTCCTGCGCCTCCATCTTTGTATCCTTGGTTGCCAGGTAACCGTCCGCGGCGTCCTGGCAGCTCTATGGCAACAGGGTCACGTGGCATCAGGTTCCCGCCTACTCTACCATGGGTGATTTCCGTGTGGCTGCAATTATAGCATCTGCCCATAGGTGGCGCCGCGCGAATTGCTCGTGTGATAGTTGGCCTTTGATCATGCGATTCACTAAGCTGATATGCTCCATGGGTGGCGATGTGCGTCATGTGACCTCTGAAATGTCTTTGGTCACCTAATACTTTAGTAGACTAATACCTTAGTAGACTGTAAGCTCTTCTTTCTGCATCTTTCCTAATAGATTGTAAGCTCTTCTTCTTCTGTATCCTCCCTTATACCCTAATAGATTGTAAGCTCTTCTCCTCCTGTATCCTCCCTTATACCCCAATAGAGTGTAAGCTCTTCTCTTCCTGTATCCTCCCTTATACCCTAATAGATTGTAAGCTCTTCTCCTTCCGTATTCTCCCTTATACCCCAATAGAGTGTAAGCTCTTCTCCTCCTGTATCCTCCCTTATACCCTAATAGAGTGTAAGCTCTTCTCCTGTATCCTCCCTTATACCCCAATAGATTGTAAGCTCTTCTCCTGTATCCTCCCTTATAC